>CAKAKR010064512.1:118006-228866 GCA_916700685.1 Adelosebastes latens | reverse complement strand
ACTAGTTTGATCCTCAATGAAAACCTTGCTTAGATACAAGTAAATGAAACATCTTTTTTTGGTAGGCTACTTCACATGTGTTTGAGTCTTTTATTGTTATTGTCAGGATAAATACCAGATATTTTACTTCACTAAAAGTACCAATACCACAGTGTGGACATAGGCTACTAAAATGCATTCTAAATGTTTTAAAGAAAAGTTAAAAAAAAGAAAAAATACTTAAGTATTACCGAAAGTACTCTTTTTACGCATAACGGCATTTCAGAATAATCATATAACATTATTGGTTTCCAATATAGATGCATTAATGTTAGGGCTGTTAATTGATTCAAATATTTAATCACAATTGATTGCATGATTGTCCATAGTTAATCACGATTAATCGCAAATTAATCACACATTCTTTTTTCTGTTCAAAATGTAGCTTAAAGGGAGATTTGTCAAGTATTTAATATACTCTTATCAACATGGGAGTGTGCAAATATGCAAATGTTGCAGCCGGTAAAGGTGGGGCTAATTTTAATCCATGATAATACGGTGCCTTCAAATGGGGTCGTGTTTACCGTGTTCACGAGAAGAGTCCATATGAATACTCTTGTGGTATCACGACCTTGTAAGTGGAAAGTGTTTTTCTTTGTAATTTAATATGTCTGAGGAAAATGTTGATATTTCCAACTGCCTCATCTTTTTCCTCTGTCATTATGCCTTTGCATTTCCTGCATTATGTTACCCACTTGCTAGCTTGCTAAATTGTTAGCCTCTGTGGCTTCTAGACGCCGACAGTAACGTTAATACTGTTGCTCAGCAGCGGTGTTCTCACAACGTAACCACCACCACAGACGTCTCTTTCCCAATGTATCTATGGGAAAAAGTCTTTTTGGGCCCAATGTCATCATGTGACGGACACAGAAGTTGTAGTACCACCGTTTGGCCACTACGAAAATTGGGATCAACGACCTGCGCTCTTCCTGGGGGCCTGGTTTTCAGGCTTTAGAAAATCTAGCCCGTGATGGGAGACTTTGGCCAATCACAGGTCATTTGGAACGTTCCTATTGAGCATGGGCGGTGCTTGGTATTTCTTCTACAGATTTCAACATGGCTGCCGGGTCACAAACTTTCTCATTTTACAGCTAAACAGTACACTACAAGATGTTTCTGACAACATTTTATGCGAGAAATAGGCATTACAGTAACAGAATATTGATTCATATTTGATCAGCGCTGCCTGGTTTGACCGTTTTATCGGAGTTCGCGAGTGATTGACAGCCGGCTCTCATAGACGGCAGCTGGACGGCAGACTCCAGATCAGCCCTAATTGGTTGTTTTCCTCTGGTCTGTGAAATTTTTTGAAGATTCCGTTAGGACACACCGGAGGACACCGGAGGACACAGAGGCACGTGATTTTTTTCAGATCACCTGTCTCATGCACTACTGTCAGGATATAGTGGGCTCATTTTTATAAAAATAACTTTTTTTAATCATATTTCTACCCACTGCTGCTTTAAAGACAGCACGTATTTACATGTTTACATATACTTATTTACAACACTTATTTATTGACACATTTTTTCCTTCTCGGGTGCGACAGATTTTGGGACTTTATTTTGAAGGCGACACCATGACATTTCCTGTCCCACCCTGTCTGACTCCGTGCATCTTGTCTCAGCTGTCCGCGCTGCGCTGCTCTCCTGTCTGTCTGTCCTGAGCTGAGCGCTGGCTGCGGTCAAACAACAGAGAGAGAGACAGCCTCCGGTTCTGATGGGAAGACACACACACAGCCTCCTACAGACACTTTGTGGACACGGAGTTTGTTTCTCCTCTCAGAGCTGGTTACTTCTCCAGAGTTTCTCCGGGTTTTTGAGGGTAAAACCAACAGTATCGTGAAGTAACAAGCTGGACCTCATCAGATACTTTGTGCTCGTTAGCGCGGATGCGAGGCTCTGTTTCAATCACCACCATGGACGGCTGATTCACACACTCCACTGACCCCACAGGTGAGTTCAAGAGCATTTAGTAAAATGGGAAAAAATAAAATAAAAACAAGATTTTTTGTCACAGCCAGCATCAGTTTTGCTTGTTAAAGACAAGACCCTAATATTGACTGGCTCAGCTTGACACTTGCTAGTATGATGCTTGGTGTTACATTCATAAGACACAGTGCAATTAATATCTAAGTATTGTATTAGTCTGAAATGGAGGGTATAAGCTCTGCTTTTAGGTGGGTGCAGAAAATCTGAAAAAGCTTTTATTGAAGCTTTATTACACCCCAAAAACACAGCACACACCCGACTAGACCACTCACTACAATAGATAATACAGTAGCTTGGACTGTGAGCACAGGGCTTCAGGTCACACACACACACACTATGCACACACTCTTTTGTCAGCTGATGTAGGAATGTCTGTGAGCCAAATGTCAAATGCCTTGTTCACCTGCTAGCATTCTGCTGGAAAAACACAGCTGTTTATTGCTTCATTTAGAAAAAAACAAAACAGAAAGGATATGCTTTGACAATGTTCATTGAACTTGAAAAGAGTTCAGTGGCTTTTAGATGTGTGATTACTTGCTGGAATTCCTGTCATAGATTGGTGATGGACAATGATGAAGTTGAACATCGTAGCCAGTATAGGGATGCATCGATACCGATACTGGATCGGATATCAGGCCGATACGGACTCAAATAAGCTGGATCGGCTGTCGGTGACAATGGGGCCGATCCAGTCAACTAAATTTTAAAGATTTTTTTACCAAGTTGCTGGTGTAAAATGTATCATTTTAAAGGGACTGTTTGTAACTTCTTACACGTATAAATCAATCCGGGTCGGTGTCCCATGCGCGCTCGCGTGTGGCTATGCTGTTCAGACTCAGACTCCAACACAAACTACACGGAAGCACCAAAACCGCAAAGTTTTATCTAGTGAAGCCCGTCTTGCAAAACAGTGTTGGCCGCGGTCGGAGGATGCGGGGGAGACCGTAGCTTTGGTCTCCAGGGCCGGAGTCTCTGCTGTACTCTGCTCCTCTTGCCTTCACTCACACAGCGCGCTCGTTCTCGCTCGCTCAGCTCACCCACCGGCCGCGGTCGGGAGACTGAGGCAGGAAAAGCCAACACTAGGATCAGCAGTGATTCATGGAGAGACCTTCGTCTGGTCAGCTAACATTACTGCCAAGCAGGTGCATTATAGAGTCATATATTGTGGTTTTAGGTGATGTGTGTCCCCTCACTGTTTTGACGGATGCTCGCTCACATTCAGGTAGCGCATGCACACGGGAGAGGGCGAGCAACAGGACGCTGACTTTCGTTGACTTAACGGCCACAGGTGTCGCTGTTACAACCAATTTCTGATTCTTACAAACAGTCCCTTTAATAATAAAAAACAATTATATAAATGTATATCTATCTATTTATTGGTCACATTTTGTTTTACAAGGATAGGAAAGCAATGTTTAAGTCAAGCCTGATGTTGCCTTACACATAACAGAATGATTCCAGTCACCTCTACACAGTGAGGCGTACAGCTTGTTCATTTATCACTGGTATCGAATCGGCACTCGGTATCGGCCGATACCCAAAGCCCACGTATCTCTATCGGTATCGGGACTGAAAAAGTTGCATCCCTAGTAGCCAGGCCAGCCTCACCCATAGACCTAGCAGAGAACAGTTGAAATGCTTCTGTCACAGAGGGAGTATGCGTTCAGAGACGGGCATGTGCTACGATTTCAGCTGTTCAGAGACTAGGTGAGGCTTGGCTTTCAGAGGTTCCCCCTCAGTCTGTGTGTTGCACCTCATCTGACTGCTGAATCTGAAGTCACAAAGCTCTTCAGTGTGGGAGGCGTTCGTGATTTTGCTGAAATGGCAAAAATAGGAAGATTGAGTTTATATCGGCAGCTGGTCGTGCCCCCTCTTCTATAACAGCTGCTGGATTTTATTTTGGAAAAGAGAAGCAGCTTAGAAATCGATCAAAATCAAAGCCTCTCCAAAAAAATGTGCTGTGGACATATTTTAAGAGGGCCAAATGTTTAATTTCATATACAACCTTATCTTTGTAAAGATTCTGTGGTTTAATAGCCATTAGCCAAGCCTTCAACCTCAATCTCCTCTCTGGATTTGCTCGGGGTCCCAGCATCCAGACATTTTTGAATGGCTGGCCATCTGCTTGCTGAGGGGTCTGTTCCAGAAGCACGATATCACATTACCCACACTTGACTGTGGGGGGATGAATGAAAGTGTGCGTGGTTATGGCATTATCAGAGACTGTGGTGTGTAGAGAAGTTTTATTGTTCACAGACTTCAGTCCTATTTGTCATTAAAAAAACACAACTGAATACATAAATACATAATATTGTTGGTTAAACAATTAAAATGGAATATTAAAAAAATGAACAAACATAAAGCTTTATAGTTTTTTTCCTTTTTTAATCGTCCATATAGAGTGCCCCAGGGATGACGTATTTTTGTAGGCTAACCAGGAAGTTAGCGTCGCCCTGGGTTCCCTCGACAACAAGCCAATGGGATTTTTCCATTTGGTTTTGGATTATTGCAGAAAATAAGCTCTGTGGCAAACACACGCTTATGATACTTACACGTTTTGTTCAGCAAGATAATCTCCACAAATGAACACCACTTTTATGATTTTTGAAGCGTGAATGCAATCGCCAGAAGTAAAAAGCTAACGTTGGGCTATAAACAAACTACACCACGGTCGCATGAGCGCGAGTATACGCGAGAATGTAACGGCGGACGAGTCGGCGTAGTGGTATTTACTGATATATTTCATGTAGTAGAACAAAACATTAAAATCTCTTAAGCGTGACCTTATTTCAGGCATCTAACTCATTCAAAAAACCCATTGACTTCCAGACGAGGGAACCGGAATGCTATAATGCTAACTCAATTCCAGGTTTTGGGACTCATTCCTGTAGCACTCTCTAGGCTGCGCATGCTGCTGTATCATCACTGTGTAAAGTCGTGTAACAGTTAGCTAAAGTATTTTAGCTGGCAAGCTAAGGTCAACCAAGTTAGCTAGCTAACGGCGCTTGGAAGTTTACAGGCACAGCTTCTAGCTTCATGACATTATCTCGTCTCTTGTCTTTATCAAGGGCCACAATGTAAAATACGTCTTGGACTTAATCGTGTTATCCTTGACATTTTTTTTATATGTGTGTGATATTTTTTTTGTCTCCTTTTTCATAATGTCAAAGAAACTGAACGAAAACATTCTAAGTAACGTTAGCTAGCTAACTTTGTTAGCATTACTTGCCGGCTAAAATGCTTTTGCTCCTGTTACAAGAGTTTATACAGTGATGCTACCGTGACAGACTGTGTAAAATATGGAATATTGTTTTCTGAAGAGCTGTTGTGAAGCTCAAACTGGGTGGCTCCGGCTGTCGCCATCTCGGCAGTGACGTCAAAGCCTAACTCCTGGCTAATCCAAAAATGGGCAAAAAGGTGGATTGTTGGTGGAGCTGAGGCGGGCTCACGTGACGCAGCAGAGCAGACAGCTAGCAGCTAGCGACCTGGTACAGCACCCACCTGTGACTCAAAGCCGCCACACCCTCAATTTTGCCTAACTTTAAGCCTTATTATAATTTAAACGGGTGAGTTATATACAAACTCACCCCCCGTACAGTACGGGGAAATTAGTTATAGAGACCAAAACCGTTTTTTGTACCAGGCTGTAAACATGTTTATTTTTGCTGTTAAGTTGGGCATTTTAACATGGGGGTCTATGGGGATTAACTCGTTCTCTGAACAGTTTTTGGCACTTCCACGTTGGCTTCACTTCTCAGCACCGGAGGTTCTGAGACACACTCACACACACACCTCTCGGACCAATCACTGCTCTGGACATACATCGGCACACTCATCTCATTATCACAAGCATTCAGAAAATGTAATAATGTGGTTGGGAAAATAAAATTTGCTGATGAAAGATTAAATCGAATTCAATTTAAATTAATTTCAAAAATACATTTTGATTTATTTTACCAAATGATTGGAGGTTAAAGGAAAAGTATAATTATTTTTTATACTCTTCCATATAATTATTTAACTAACAGTAATATCTGTTTATGTCATATTTCTGACTTGTCTTTTACTACATCAGTCGGTTTCGGGGCTCCATATAACCAGAGATTGTCTGCCTCAAAATCCAACACAAATATTGCAGGACTGTTGCCATTTCTGCATGCAGCGCTTTTGAAAATCAAACTGTGGGGGTGATTATTCTCATTAGGTGGCATGCAGGAAGTGGTTAGGTTTACTATCCGGACCTCAAACCTCTCAGACACACACACACACACACACACAGAGGGTGAATGGGTCGAAGGCCACTTCAGCTGCAGCTGGTCATTGAAAAGCGACGCTCTGCAGCTGAAACGACTATTTCCCAGCCCTGTCTACGAATCATAAAAGTAAGACTGCTGGGCACGTATGCGCACAAGGACGGGGTGTTATGATTCATAGGTGTCAAGTGTCGGGCACGCTGCAGGTTAAGTAGTTTGCCTTTCAACAGCGTGAGAACGGGAAACGAGTGGGAACGTTGGGATAATGGGAGAAGAGTGTTAAATGCTTTTGAAAAATCAGACGCAAGTGAACCCTCCTCAACTTTCTCATCTCTTCATCTCAGGTGTCACATACTGCAGTAGGATGCTAGATGTATTTTTGGCACTTTTGTCGTACAGGCATGTCGTCAGCTGGCTGGTGCATTGTCAGAACGATGGGATACGATGACCTGCTGAGTTTCCGATGAGCTCTTGTCTTGTCAATGAATGACTATGTCGGTGACTTGTCGGATGAGTCCGGTATGATTTCATTGTAATTATTAGCTTAACCCCCTACAACCAGCAGGAAGGCATCTTGAAAGAAATCATGGAGTGCAGAGACTAAAGAGCCATGTTGATCTTAGGTGTGTAAATGTACGAGAGAGAGAATGTGCATGCCAGATTTTGATGATAGAAGTATTTTGGGCGTTCCCCATATCGGTCACTGCAACAGCTGGTGGTCCCTCATGGTGCATTCTTTTGCGTGTGTGTGTGTGTTTGTGTGTGTGTGTGGGCTGAGTTTATGCTGTAATGGGGTGTGGGACTGGAGATTCTGCAGAGAACACTTGCTGGGGCACCACTAAAGCCACAGGCATCCCTGAGAAGATAAGGATAATGAACGGCATTGTGCGAATCCGAAATGCTTCACAAATGGCTGACCCTGGTTCAGATATGCCTGCTATCTGCTGAGTAGATTGGATCCCAGCTTAATAAACATTTCTTTTCATTAGCAGCAAGCTTCTATCCACTGTAATTAAATAGAAACCCCCTCCATCCTCTCATCCTACTGTACACACACACTCTTAAAACAGAGGTACAGGATGAGTGAACGTTCGACATGAAAAGCATACACACATGTATCATGACACATCTCACTCATGAGACCAGATGCATATCTTTGGATCCACAAAGTAGTTCCTGATAGTTTACAGTTGCTTGATGTGTTTAAAGGTACTAAGGTCACTTGGGGGTATGTAGTTCAAGTTTATTTAAGATAAGCTTCATTGACCAGCGACTCACGTGACTCACAGAGCTGACGATACTAAACGACTCGCGTGGCTACTGAGTCACATGACTCACGGGACTCACGATACCAACGAGTCATGTGACTAAAGACTGACGTGACAAAATGAGTCAATGTTGCTTTTAGTTTCACACGGGACGTTAAACACCGGTCTCCTGGTTGAAAGACTTGTGTTTGTTTGACCCATCTAACACCCCTCCCGCCCGCCCGCCCGCCCTCAACGGACTCTCGCGCTATTAATGCTACGTCACTTTAATAATGCTGCGGGTGGGTTTGCAGTCTGTCACATACTGTTGCTAAAGGGTGCCTCCGTGCGTCAGTTTCCGATGCGGAGGGGCGCTTACCAAACGGCGGTGTTTGACGAGTTGGGAGCGAGAACGGATTCGCTGCCCAGCCTATAGACACAACCTTACACCCCCAGCTGCCTCAGGCCCTGTCCACTATAGAATCAGAATATATACAGTAGATGTTCCTTTTGTGTAATCAGGGTAAGTCATTGCAACACCTAAGATAACTGGAATGGGATCTTGATCTTGTTAATGTGGAAGCTGCAATATTTCATGTTCAATGTGATGTTTCACAATGACTGACAAGTTCCAAGCAGATTTTACACTGAAAGATCAGTGAATTGATGCCGCTGCTATGGGAACTGAAACACTTGAGTGCACTACACTGAACTGGTTATTAACATATCAACTAGTCATTCAGGTTTTTTTTGGGACAGATTCAGACTGCAGATTTTTGCTTGATGACAGTCATAACTTCGACTACAATGGGAGCAAACAAAATGATCACTGATGACCTTGCATTGGCTGATTGATTGGTGAACCTGTACGTGCTAACCAAATGACCAACCATTTGTTAATTCGAATAGGAGTTCCCATTCTGTCTACATTTGAGCCCTTACTGCCTAGGCTGCATACATATTACATATGTGGGCCCAGTTGCCTGTAGCCAGAAACATAAACCCTCTTTCCCCCCCGACACCCAGCCACAGGCCCCCTGGACAGTTGCCTTTTGACCCAGTAGAGCTATGCTAGTGATCTGACTGGCTCACAGGTGGAGCATTCCCTTTCTTGAAGAAATGCCTCCGCATTTGTCTGTTGGGGTTTCTGGTGTGGGCTGTGGCTTTGGTGGTACAGGCAACTGTCACGAATGCCCCGAAATGTAATCCCGAAAGTAACACCCCCCACTGACGTGTGATTTGTTTCATTGTTAGTTTTCAAGACCATACTTGAAATAATTACTCCTGCTAACAAGGACCGAGAATCACCAGTGGATGTCAATGGATGATCAATAATCATTTGCACACTTGTCAAGATAACATTCTAGGAATCGATTGATCAAAACAAACCCGACTCAACTGCTTTACTTCGCTGTCGATCGAGCTAATGGATTTGGGATTTACTTGTTTATACACACAGAAAGCAGGTCCAGAGGCTACTGCTAAGTCAGCTTTTTCTTCTCTTATTGTCTGCAGGGGCTCATCCTCAGGTTTATCAGCAGGGAAGGGGATTTTGATGGTGTCAGATTAGATCCTGATAGACAGAGGATGGGTTAAATCCCCTTAGGCTACTCAAGAGAAAAGGGTTCTATCTGTCCGGAACTCTTGATTAGCCCATTAATTATCTGCAAACCATGTTGTCTGCATTTACTTTGTCAGTGTTAAACAGTCACTGATATTAATGTTGTTTCGTGACCCATGACTATTGGAAGTATTCTACAGTAAAAAAAAAAATGTTTTTTCTATTTTTACTATTTGACATTGTCGCTGTGAATTACACAAGAAGCTTTCATTTCTTCTTGTGCTGCATATTTGCTGATGATGTAACCTCGAAGATATTAGTTGTAGCTCTACTACTTCCAGTGTAGGACATTACTTTCATTCTATCACCCGACTATATTGAATTGATACTCTGCTTCTTTCTCACTTTAAAGTTACTTGTATATTAAGAGGACTCTTGTAGTGTTTACACTGTGGAATCAGCTGCACTCGGTACTTCAGATTTTTATGTTGTGATGTTAGTTGAAGTAAAATCCTCTTAAGTCTACCCCTGATTAATGAAAAGCTGAGGGGAAAGTAATAAGGTTGAAGATTAAACCATAATACCTCCAGGGCGAGTCTGCTGGCCACCCAGTATGAAGTCCACTCACTGTCTAGGGTGGATAACGCTGGCTACTGGTTAATTTAAAAGCATTACATGCAAACCCATGTCTAGGTACTTTTTGTTATGCCAAAATCAATTTATTAATTATATAAATATATATATAATT
Organism: Adelosebastes latens; assembly: GCA_916700685.1. NCBI lineage: Eukaryota > Metazoa > Chordata > Actinopteri > Perciformes > Sebastidae > Adelosebastes > Adelosebastes latens. The sequence goes on along the minus strand of CAKAKR010064512.1, from coordinate 219,027 downwards.
TTTATTTTAATTTATTTAAGATAATACTGTTATCTGCATTTGTCCACCGTCAAACCGTAGGATGCAAGAACCGACATAAAAACTGTATCTCAATGTACAAACATGTAAGGTTTTACCAGGCGGCACTCTCCTCAGTAAACATTGCAAACATGAGTTTATGGTCTCAATCGCTAGTTTCAAGTCTTCTTCAATGTAGCATGATGTTTCATTTAGTAAATTATGGTCCCATGTAGCGTAAAATAGACCATAAAGCAGGGTATGCTTTAGGGCGTGGCTACCTTGTGATTGGTCAGGTCGCTACCACGGCATTGTCCAGTCTGGTTGTTGACCGGTCTGGGTGTTGTTCGTGTTTTCATCTTTGAACTTGAACCAAAAACCAAGATGGCGACAGCCAAAGTGCTGAACTCGAGGTTTTTTAGAACCGTAGTCCACAAATCAATGGGTGACGTCACGGTGACTACGTCCACTTCTTACAGTCCATGCCATCAACGGGGTACCAAAGAATATAACAATGATATTGCTCTGATGCACTGATATCTATTTTAAGTGCATGACTATAGTTCTCAACTTATAGTCATTGTGGACTCTCCGGCTCCCCGTTCCCTCAAAGGACAGTATTGTGAAGACTGCTTGCTATTGTTCAACGGCCTAAATTCACAGATCAAAGTTCACCATAGTTTAACTTGACATAAAGCCTTTAGTGCAGATTTACGTTGCCCCTGCAAACGAATCCACTAATCGCGACAATTTTCACTCAATATTTTGCCGTCTAATGCTGATGTGACCACCAGGCTTTGACATAGTTCAGGATGAGCTTATGACCCAGAGTGGTTTTGTTAGAGTACGTAAGTTACAGATTTGTCACTACATGACTGGCTGGCAGTGATTATTGACTTCTTGTCAGCACACACCTATTGACTGTCATACTCACCACTTGGGTTTCAAGTTTCTAATGATTACTGCACAAACCCTGCAGTGTAGGACTTAAACCATGAAGCCATACTTGTTATCCTTTCAGTGCCCCCTTTTCTCAATAGAGTCTATTGAAAGTAATTGGCCCTATTTCTGCTTTTTCTTATGAATAGAAACATCTGTGTACTAGGGCTGTCCTCCACCAAAGGAATTCTTTGTCAACTGAAGCTGGGCATGCACTGTACGATTTTAGAAATGTTGTTGTGTAATTCCTACTGTACGAGTAGATTGTTTTTCGATGTAAAGCCAAAGCTCACGATTTATGTGCTCACACTGTATGGTTGACTAATCGACTAAAGCTTTGTTTATAAAGCCATCTACGGAGGCCTGCGCCACGAGCATGCACAGAGGCGTTTATGCTCAGCGCGTTGTTTGTTGCAGAATGCTCCGAAACGCCAGGGGGCGTAGAAACAAAATAGTCTGTGGATAAGCAAGAAGTCAACGAATATTTCTGGAAGAACGTTACGTAAATAAAACTATGTACAAAAGAGTAGCTTTCTCTGCTTTATTCTTTGGGAAGTCTGGCGCCTGAAGCCTGATGTGTATATACTATAACCAGTTTACATAGGGTCAGCGTGGGTGCGTAGTTACAAAAATTCAGAGGTGCACGACCAAGCGCCGCGACAACTTGCGGAGCCTTTGCGCAAGTCGCGAAAGCCGTGATGACGTAATTTTATAGCCCACGCACCGGCTTCTCTACGGCGACCATAAACCCACCTTAAAGCTGAAGTAGGCAAGATTAAAAAAATATATTTTTATAAAACGGTCGCTATATCGTGACAGTAGTACATGAAACAGGTAATCTAAAAAAAATCATGTGCCTCTGTGTCCTCTTGTGCTCCTAACGGCATCTGCAAGATTTCACAGACCGGAGGAAAACAAGCAGTCAGAGCCGATCTGAGGTCCGCTGTCCAGCTACCGTCTATGAGAGCCGGCTGTCAATCACTCGCAAACTCTGACCAAACGGTCAAACTAGGCAGCGCTGATCAAATATGAATCAATATTATGTTACGTTAATGCCTATTTCTCGCCTCAAATGTTTTCAAAATCATCTTGTAGTGTACTGTTAAGCTGTAAAATGAGAAAGTTTGTGACCTGGCAGCCATTGTAAAATCTGTTGAAGGAAGGCCAAGTACCCGGTCACATGACTGGAGCAAAGCCAATAGGAACGCTCTCTCTCTGAATTTACCTGTGATTGGTCAAAGTCTCCCGTCGTAGATTTTTCTCAGATCACTTGAATTACAATATGCTGAAAGGTTATTATGGAATTTTTTCCCAATGATGCCAAAAATATACTGCCTACTGAAACTTTAAGAAGGGTCAGCCCTATACTTTGTACTGTACATGAATATGGTTGCCAATGCTTTTTTTTATATGCAGTAGAAGTTAGTGTGAGCTGCAATGATCTTGACAATGAGAGCTATAGAATCAATCACAGCTAATCAATAAAAAGTCACCCTTTCTTAACCATATAAAATTATGTAATTGGAAAAGTCCTCACTGTCTTCCTAATACATTTTGTTGAGTTGCACTATAAATGTTGGCATTCCACTTACTGCTAAACAGTCGCTCAACGGGAAATGCTGAACTCATTCTATGCGAGATTTATCTGGAAGGTTGGTATTGAACCTGAAAAGTGGCTTTAAATTACTCTGCTCTCCGGCTCACGGAAACTGACGTATAGATGCTTTTCTGCCAAACTATTCCGAGCCTTTTTTGAGTGGCTGCTCACTCGCTGTTTTATTAGATGAGAGGAGAGGGATACTGCTCTGTGCTGAACGGTATAATTTAGTAAAGGACCTTGGCCCGTAGGCAGAGTGCAGCAGATAAAACCAGGATTCTGTGTGTGTTTGCCCCAGCTGCAGCTAGAAAGAGGAGGAAATCATTTAGATGGTTTGTTTTGACCGGTTTGACCACGGCAGTCGAAAAGTCTGCCTCATTTCTGTGATCCAGTTGGCAGCGAGCCACAATAAAAAACATGCGTGCTTGTTAAAGCCAAGATTATTGACATGAGTAACCTAGAACCCCTGTGGAAATTGTTTTCTATGCTGGATTTGACTGAACTGTTCCTGGAATTGATTAGTGACAACATTTTTGTGTCTAATGCTGGTTCACCAATTCTTTTTTTTGAAACACTAAACAACAGCAATGGGCTGGCTCACTCTACAAGTACAAATACTTATTAATTTGCACAGGAAACCAATACAGTTAACTTTACCCTCTTTTTTAAGATGAAAAGAACTGTAACTGAACTATCCGAGAAACTGCCACGCAAAGATATCCGAGCGAACCAGCCCGCTTTTCCACCAGTTTTTAGCGGAAATATTGTAATCAGGGATGTGTCATCCACGGATGGCGTTGCACAATGCGCAAGGGAAGTAAACAGTAGTAGCAAGATGGCGGAGAGCAGTGATTACCTGCGAGCTTTTGTTCTGTCATTACAGATATTTGTTTGTACCAACTATTAGTTAGAACACTGCACGCTCTTTTTCGCGACAATTTCTCACTTGACTTCTCCATTGTTACCTTCTCCATCCTCTCTTTCTAACCTGTAGAATATGCCACGCCCACTGATGTCGTTACGGTTCGCACTTCATGTCAAGGAAAACCTGCTATTTCTTGGTTCCAGCTGGGAGACAACCTTTCAGGTTCCGAATTTATTTTTGGTCGAGAAAGAGGGCTCCAGGGATGACGTATTTTTGTAGGCGAACCAGGAATTTAGCATCGCCCTGGGTTCCCTTGACAAAAAGCCAATGGGATTTTTCCATCGGGTTTTGGATTATTGCAGAAAATAAGCTCTGTGGAAAAAACAAACGTTTGATACTTACACGTTTTGTTCAGCAAGATAATCTCCACAAATGAACGCCACTTTTATGATTTTTGAGGGGTGAATGCAATCGCCAGAAGTAAAAAAACTAACGTTTTAGGACTCATTCCTGTAGCACTCTATGCTCCTAACGGTTCAAAATAAGTTGCACAAACCGAAACAGAACCCATTCCATGTTGGTGGAAAAGGGGTGTCAGTGGGTGATTTAGACTAGGGCTGTCCTCGACCAAAGAAATTCATAGTCGACTAACACTCGTATGATTTTGACGACTAACCGATTCGTTGATTGAATCGACAGATCTCTAAAACTACGTCTCTCCTCAAGGAATCACACAAAAGCACCACTTTAAATCTTGTGTTTACCAGAGATGTGCTCATACATTTCTTGTAAATAAGTCATTCAGCAGGAAAAAAGCATAAAAAATGACTAATCGACTGAAAAAATCTTAAGTCGACTAAGACCAAAATGGTCGACTAATCAACTAAGAGGGGGTAGCCTTAGTTTGGATGTTAATGCATCGTTACTGATCAACAGCTCCGTCACCTTCTAATGAAATATAAATTAGGTTCAGCAGAAATATTATTTCCTGTTTAAAGAAAAGTAGGACATTAATGTTCAGTGCTTTGTTTAGATTTTGCGGATGTAACAGAAGGAGAGGTCCAGCAGTCTGGTGGGGGGGGGGGGTAACCAAACAGAGTACAGTGTGTCTGGGTGTAGAAGGGGAGTATACATTTTCACAGTGGTTACAGCACAGCTGACCACACAGTGAGGGAACAGGAGGAAATGAAACAAACACAGTAACCAGATCTTTATAGTCCTCCTGAATGTGCCACAGTTTGACATTTCTGTCTTCTGACGTCGGTCGAAACGAGTCATTCAGTCTGTATGATATTTGCCGATACTTTGTCCCATTCCAGCTTCACGTGTTTCAGCATTACTTCAACGCTGCAGCAGAATTACACAGATTAGACAATGTGTGAGGGAAATGCAGCCGATTTCAGGAACCTTCTGGAACGACAACGTTACGTTAACTAAGAGGAGTCAAAGCTCTGCAACAGCTCAAATCATGTTACTGATGTTAACCTTAACTATACTTACTCCTCTTTATCTCCTACGGGTATTAAGGCTGCAGTGAGATCTCTCCATCATATTTTGTCCGTGGCAACATGCTGCGTCTTTCCCCGTGACAGGAGCATCTTGTCCAGCAGCTCCTCCGACTTTAAGACGCACCAGCTAGCAGGGCCGGTTCTAGCTTTTTGGGGGGCCCATATAAAAAATCTTATTTTTTTGACCAAATGCTACTTTTCACACATAAAAAAATATTTTAATTTAACTTAGCTGCATTGTTAACATCAAAATCAAATCAGGGGCTTTAAAGACGTCTGCTAGTGAGAGAAATTTACTAAAAACTAGAACTAGAACTCTCACCTTACCCTTAAGTTGCCATGTATATATATATATATATATATATATATATATATATATTTCGAACCACGATATAGGATATTAATATATACAAAACTCCAAATGCATCCAGATTACATTGTGATTATTACATCAAAGTGTTTTTCTCCCAATGGAGAAAAAGGAAAGGTTCAACATTTTGGGAAATACTCTCACTTTCTTGCTGAGAGTTAGATACCACGCTCATTACTGTATGCTAAATACTAAGCCACAACCAGCAACCCCTTAGCTTAGCATAGCTTAGCTTAGCATGGCATGGTGTACAGACTGGAAACATGGGAAACAGCTAGCCTGGCTCTGTCCAAAGGTAACAAAATCCAATTTTCCAAAATTTAGATTTTTTTTTCTAACCGATAACCGACCCTCGTTAACCGATTATTAACCGTTAACCGACAAGATTAGCGCGTCGCATGCGGCGGTGCTATTTTTAGTGCCTAACATGTCGCCCAGCTGCAACGAAAAGCCAGGTTAAATCCATCATTTATCACCAGCTGCAGTGTAGGAGCAAAACAAACAACTGAGTCCCCAGTTCACCCGTCAGGGAGAGTTACTGTAACAGCCATGACGCTTTGTGATTGTCCCAGTAAGTTTCCACGGCATTATTTAGTTTAGCTGCAAAGTTGCCTGAGATTGTCTGTCAGCGTGGCGTAACGTTAGAGAGTGTCCGACAGACGGCGTGTGTGTGGTGGCGGAGCCGACTTCCTGTTTATGCAACAGCGGCTCAGACTCTCTTAAGATGGGCTGTTAAGGTGGACCAGCTATTCTCCTTTAAGTGTCTTTTAACCGTTTAACTGATAGCATTAATCGGTTAAAATTCTTAATTACAGTTAACGGTCAAACGGTTAATTATTAACATCCCTACTAATTACACTGACGTGATATTGCTCTTTGTTGGTATGGAGATTTTGTTACCTTTGGACGGAGCCATGCAGACAGTCTCTCCCAAGTTCGTTGCCGTAGAGACATTTATTTTTACTGAACTTGACTACACAGTGGCATTGGTTTCATTGGACAGATGGCAGCTGCTCACTGTGCGTCCATCTCCAGGTGGCAACCCCCCCCAACCCCCCCCGTCCGTTGTTCTGTGTTTAAACAAAATGATACCTCCCACCAGGTCCAGCCCACAAGCTAGGCATCGTGCTTATTATTGTAACATCATGCTTTCACATGAAAGTGGGTGAATGCAATATGAGAAACAGACCAGAAGTTGTTGTTATTGTGTGCATGTGTGTGTGTGTGTGTGTGTGTGCATGCGTGCGTGTGCTCCAGGCCGTCAGTGGTGTCCATTAGTTGAACAGTAGTCGGATCAAGTCTGCTTGTCCAGCTGCTGAATCACCCCCTACCAGACTCACACACAGACACACACTTTTGCACCGGCTTTCATTCCTGATCCTAAACAAACATTTACTTTAACCCTTGACTAACCTAAAAAAAATCTTTTGAGAATCACTTTACAAAAATGTCATTACTTTGAATGTCTAGTTTTCACAAAGTTTATCCTATACCTCATAGAGTCTGAAATTAGCACCCGCCACCTGCCAAATGCGGGTAAATTGTTGGCAGAGACAGGTGAAATCGTCAGGCCATCGGCTACTTTGGCAGCAGTGGGGATGGGAAAAGAGAATTGTTTTTCCGTTAAAAACAGGTTCTTACTTGTCCAGTTCCTTGGAATCTCACGCCTCTTTGACTATCGATTCTTCCGTATTGATGCTTTCCAACAGTCACGCATGCACAATGACGCAAAGGCAAGCTGTATCATGTACTACTACTGAACCTGAAGGACGCACCTTGTTTTTTCCCTGATAATGCTACACTGAGAACAACAAAACCTGTGTTGAAATCAGCAGGAGGAGAGTTAGTAACGTTACCTGTTAGCAGCCGGTGGGCAGCACAGTCCTGCTTGGATAAATAACGGAGATTACGAACGTTAACGGAGTTATTTTTATGAGGCGTTCAAGGGCGAAGGTAAGTTACAACGTTGTCACGATGTGTTCAAATGTAATCTCGTAAAATTACGTTTTTGGCGAGAAACTCGAATAGATCCAGTTGTTTGAAGGTTTTCACAGCAATATAAAATAGATATTAGAGAGAGAATTATGACGTGTTTAACTTTCTAACACTAGCTCTGAGCAGCTTGCTTTTAATCAAAGCAAATATTTAAATAATCATAATCATTTGAATTGTGTGTTTTTACGCAAACAACCACAATAGATGACAGTAGCAAAGTACAGGACAGTACTGTGTACAGTACCATCCCACCCCCGAAAAATAGGGCTCTCCCGGAAGCCACGGTGTAATTCCATCACTGTAATTTACCATGTATGTAATGTTTTTTATGTCAAATATATCGAACATTGAATGAAAACAGATATAAAATGTTATTCTTTCATTTAGCACAGAGATTTGTGTGAGTGGCACACAAAAAAAAATGTGGCAGGCAGTGAGGAAAGTTAATTTCAGACCCTGCCCTCCACACACACACACACACACACACACACACACACACACACACACACACACACACCCACACACAACGTGGCCTTCAGTCTTTGTGTCCCATCTAAATGGGATCTTCCTCTCCCCCCCTCTTCTTACAGAGGCATGTCTGGATACTTTAGGCCATGTCCGTCTGCCTCTCTCTCTCCTCCCTCTGTCCCTCCCTCCTGTCATTCTTTGCGTCTTTTCTCTTTCCGGGGTCCACAGTTTGACCCCAGTTGCCCTTGACACATACATTTCTATAGCTTCAGCCAATCAATAAAGACTCGTGTGGCCCGGTGTCAGATGTTGCGGTCCACTAATTGAAACCAACAACAATCCACGGTGAGCGACAATGAGCATTTTTTTTTTTTTTTTGCGTGCATGTGTGCGTCGGATTGATGAATGAGGAGGATGGAGGATCTGCCACATTCACATGGTGATCACCCGCTCATTCAGCTATTGTTGAGACCTCGGTTTTTGCAAGATTAGCGAGAAAAATTGCGCCGCAATCATGTCAGCAAGATGAATGTGGGTTGAGAATTATGGATTGAAAAAAAAAAAAAGTAATGGCATCTTACTTAAAGGACATCCATTACTACTGAAGATATAAATATTTAATAACAGGTCATTAATATATTGTCATTTAAAAAAAAAAGATTAAATAATTTCTTAAAACACCAGGGCTCTGTAGATTTTACATACGTGCTTTGTTGTAATTTGCTTTTATTGTCTGCTGTTGTCTAAGATTTAGCTGTGAACCAAATAGGGCATATAGCAGCATATAAAAGTATAATGAAATTTAACTCAAATAACCATAAAGCTGTTCAAAGTCCATGATAATAAACGCAAATAATTTTAACGCCACTAATTTCTTTAACGCATTAATGCAAACGATCTTACGGAGGTTGTAGTGTAGCTCAGTTTTAAAGCTAGAGTGAAGATCCTATCATATTAAACTAGAAAAACTTAAAGGAATCCATTGGTACCAACCATGTCATACTAGCTTGTCCCGAAAGAGGTTAAATAACGCTCCAAACTTAGGCTAAATTTTGGCGAGGAAAAACTGTCATGACCATTTTCAAAAGGGGTCTCTTGACCTCTGACCTCAAGATATGTGAATGAAAATGGGTTCTATGGGTACCCACGAGTCTCCCCTTTACAGACATGCCCACTTTATGATAATCACATGCAGTTTTAGTCAAGTCATAGTCAAGTCAGCACACTGACACACTGACAGCTGTTGTTGCCTGTTGGGCTGAGGTTTGCCATGTCATGATTTGAGCATATGTTTTATGCTAAATGCAGTACCTGTGAGGGTTTCTGGACATTGTTTTATGTTGTTAATTGATTTCCAATAATAAATACATACATACATTTGCATAAAGCAGCATATTTGCCCACTCCCATGTTGATAAGAGTATTAAATACTTGACAAATCTTCCATTTAAGGTATATTTTGAACAGACAAAAATGATGCGATTAATTTGCGATTAATCACGATTAACTATGGACAATCATGCGATTAATTGCAACTAAATATTTTAATCAATTGACAGCTCTAATATACATAGGGAGCGGGTCCTCTCTCCGCGGTGCCATGTTCCTACTGAAGCCCAGAACGGACAAACCACTGGCCGAAGTCGATAACGTTACTCGCTCTGGAGTTAACCCCCCCGTCAACCTCACTGCTAGATGCCTTCCAGATGTTACACACTGGTCCTTTAAATGACGTGATGTGCTTTAATCATTCATGAATGCACGAAGCACTCGAATAAGTGATATAAGAGAAGTCTTTCATTAAAAGGACCAACACGTGTTGGTTGCGCTGCATTAGCCAGCTGCACTTGTAAACGAGTCTATTGACAAAAGAGGATTCAAATTTGGGCGATAAAGAAGAAGCTCTTAGCCTTTTAGCTTTTTCTCTGTGTGACCAAGCAGGTGACAACAGCACGGTGCATCTGTTGCTGGAGTGTGGAGTATAAATGATTTACCCGGACAGTAACGTCTGTTAGGATGTCTTCAGCATCAAGACTTTAAAGTGTGCAAACCTCATGCACACTTTAATTTTGATCTTGAATGAGAATATTGTCGGCTTGGTTGTGTTGAGCAAATAAAAAAAAAAAAGGGTTGGAGGTGGGGGGGGGGGTTGCTGCTTTCAAAGCTACTGTAATTAATCCCAAGCATCAGTCAGACCATTCTCATTAATAATGCATTTCTAAGCAGCAGGCCTGACATGGGGAGTGGATTCAAGTCTTTATTCAAAGATTCAGCAACAATGCCAGGCAACCCCTCGGAGCCAATCTGCTTTCTCCCAAAAGCCAGCAACCAAAAAACCCAAAACATGTTTCACCATGTTGAGGGTTTGAAACAATAAGAACAGGTTGCATTGTGATTAAACTACATGTAGAGGTAAATCTATTACAGTGCATAATCTGTCTTCATTACAACGTATAAACAAATCAAATTAAAAGGAAATGCCGTGATGAAGAATTCTAGAAAGGTAAAGCTATTCCCTGTAACTGCTATCACCCATTCCAGTACCCGATTGCCCAATGCATTGAGGAACTACTTCCTGGTCCAATTTGCAGGCCTGACTTGCTGTCTTTTCTTTGTATTGGTACTCTCACACATAGGTTTACTCAGGTTCTTTTTAAGGTCTTTTTCTGTAGCTTCAGGTTCAAATGCATGCCACTGAGACCGCTCTAAACTAACTTTTTTCAGCATCCTCACAGAACCGTCCTGAAATGAATGCGGACCGTCCCAAACTTAGAATCTTTTTTTTGTTTTCTACATTATCATTAGTTAATCATTCAAAGTGACCTTTAACATAAATCAAACATCAAAAGTGATTTTTTTTTTCATGAATTTATAATTTATCCAAGACTTATTTTAAAAATTAATTTTATTGTTTGTTTTTTTATTTATAATTTGCATGTTTGTTTTGATTTTATAAAATACATTTTGTATAAAATAATTTATAAAATAATAACGGTGCCCTGCAGATGTTTCATCGCCGTTCATTCTAATGCAAGTTGTATTTTTCTTTCAACTCTCGTCCCATAATTAATTTTCATCCTCCCCGATCATTTCTTTTCGAAGTGGAGCTACTTTTAACTACTTTACATAATGTTTGGTAGTTTAGCCCAGTGGCTCACAAGATGAATATGGGGGGTTGTGTGATGATTAGTTGGGTAGGAAAGAAAAAAAATAAGTTTGGCCGACAAAATTTATAGTAATTGGGGCTGTTAAAGTTGACGCAATAATAATGCGTTAATGCAAGTTTGTTTTAACGCCACTAATTTTGCAAGTTCTACAGCTAGTTAAGATACTGGTATCATATGAAACTATAAAACCTGATGAATCCATTGGTACCAACCATGTCATACTAGCTTGTTGCGAAGGAGGTTAAATATGGCTCCAAATTTAAGCTAAATTTTGGTGAGGCATGGCCATTTTCAAAGGGGTCCCTTGACCTCTGACCTCAAGATATGTGAATGTAAATGGGTTCTATGGGTACCCACGAGTCTCCCCTTTACAGACATGCCCACTTTATGATAATCACATGCAGTTTGGGGCAAGTCATAGTCAAGTCAGCACACTGACACACTGACAGCTGTTGTTGCCTGTTGGGCTGCAGTTTGCCATGTTATGATTTGAGCATATTTCATTTATGATAAATGCAGTACCTTTGAGGGTTTCTGGACAATAAATTTCATTGTTTTGTGTTAATTGTTATAAATGCATTTGAATAAAGCAGCATATTTAACCACTGCCATGTTGATAAGAGTATTAAATACTTGATGAATCTCCCTTTAAGGTACATTTTGAACAGATAAAACGTGCAAATTATTTGTGATTAAACATTTTAATCGATTGACAGCCCTAGTAGTAAACATTTTTTTTGTGAAATATTGGAGAGCTGTACCTCTTTTTAATCAAACCATCTGAGAGGTGTAGAGGGGGAATAATGATGGAGCTGCTAACAACTCATAGACATCTGAAACATGACAAGGGGCCCAAAGTAGACACTTTTTAGTAGCAGTAGACACCTTGAATCTCTGTGTCCACAGTCTCTACAAAGAAGCTATATGTAACAAACAAGAATGATGACAGAAACATTAAAAATAGGTGGTTTAAATAATGACATTTCCCTTTAAAGATGGCAGCATGTCACTGTGAGAGCCCTGGTGTGTGTACCTAAGAATTATGTTCCAGTCCGTGTGGATCGGTTTTCAGATTCTGTTTGTCTTTCGCTGGTCTGAGCACAGCCAAAACCATGTGGGCAGGCAGCAGGGTCTCTCTGCAGAGCTTTGATCGGGATGTTTGCTTCCACAGCGGACCTCTCTCAGCTTCAGATGCAGTGAACTGAATCTGGCCTTTTATACACTCGTCTGTTTTCGGGGTGGTTCGTTGTTTCTCTTTGGTCAATTTTGATGTTTTTTTTCTGTCCATTTCTAGTTTTTTCTCTTGTTCGATTTTGCTTCCCCTCTCGCTTTTTCTTTCTCATTATCACACACACACAGACAAACACACACACACACACACACACACACACACACGCACGCACACACACACACACACACACTCCTTTGTATTTCTTGCCCCCTCAGTCTCTTGTTTTTTTTACCCACCTCTCCCTTGGTTAAACCCTCTAGTTTGATCAATCATTGATGATCCCAGGTGTCCTAAGACCTCTGGGGAAATCCTGATTGGCTACCTCCCCACACCCACCCCACCACACACACACACACACACACACACACACACACACACACACACACACCTTCTGCATCCCCCTCACAGCCCCTCCTTGCCTTTCAAGATCAGAGTTAAACCTTACTCGTTGCCCTCTCCCCAATCTCTCTCTCTCTCTCTCTCTCTCTCTCTCTCAATCTCTCTCTCTTTCTCTCTCTCTCTCTCTCTTTCGCTGTTTCTTATCTCGCCCTCGCCTCTCTCTCCCCACTGGACATAGGAGAGCCGGCTTCAATTAAAGAAGCAGTTGGGGTTCCCTAAGCCATTAGCCATATTAGTGTTGGGTCCGTGCCCGTGCCCCTTCTCGAACAAAGACCTCTCAATGCTTTGTGGAGCCGTTTGGTTGGCGTTTGTCTAGATTTACTCATTTATAGCCACACACCCTCTTGAAGACGCAGTCGGCAGTGGCAGCGTGGCCGTCTCGTAACGTAGCACGTTGTCTGCGGTTGATTTAGGGTGTTTTCACATCTAGTCCTTTTTAAACGGACCAAACTCAGTCCTCTTAAAGTGGAACAAAAAGTGGACCAACAGAAAAGGGACTCAGTTCTGTTTCTGGTCCACTTCAGCTCTGATGGGGCCTCAGTCTTCTCTCTGTTCACACTATAGTTCCTTCCTTCATCACTGCTGGTCAATGCTTTCCCCCTTCAATGACATTTTTAGGGTTGGCACAGGCGCTTCCACACAGAATACTGTCCAGTGCGTCGTAAAAGGGGCGTGTGTCTCTTATGTCAGCGGATTCCCCGCTTTTTCTCATTTTATCGCGGGCGGTACTTTTGACGTAGTTTTTTTTCTTTGGCACTGCGATCCTAATGAAGCCCCTCGCTTTCATATGAACTGAAAACTGGAGGAAAACCTCAGCGTTTCTGTGCGTTGTAGACAGCTGACGTTTGATGTGTTCTTCGTTCCTAGTTTGACCGTTTGGTCGGAGATCGCTAGTGTTTGACAGCTGGCTCTCATAGACTGCAGATGGACAGCAGACAGCAGATCAGCTCTTACTGCTTGTTTTCCTCCGGTCTGTGAAATCTTGCAGATGCCGTTAGGAGCACTGCAGGACACCAGAGGCACATGATTGTTTTCAGATTACCTGTCTCATGTACTACTGTCATGATATAGCGACCGTTTTATAAAAATAACTTTTTTTAAATCATTTTTGCTCCAATCTCGCCTACTTCAGCTTTAATGTAACTTGACCTCCAGGTGGATTTTTACCACAGTGAATATTACTACAGCTGATGCCCACATCACACCGACATGACATTGTTGCTTTATTGATTGAAAGAAAAAAGATGACACCTGAATGAAAAGAGCAAGTCCATGTGATTAATGACATCTAGAATCCTCTTCCTAACCCTCCCTGAGGGTTTTATCGCATGCTTAACCTTTGGCAATGATTCCTTTGTCCCCAGATCACAATCGCACACCTCAGACCTTCAACACAGCCAGGCTCCACTCATCAGTCATCTTTGATTTTCTGCCAGAGATTCAGATACTGGGGTAATGTCTGCGACTAGGGATACTAGGTGTGTGTGTGTGTGTGTGTGTGAGTGTGTGTGTTCATTGCGCGTACGTCCGACTCTCACATGCGTGTTTCCTGAGCAAGATGGAGAGAGCACAGTCTATTAAGCATTTGACAATTGAGGACCTCCCACTCTAAAAGACCTGCTCAGATTGTCCTCTCTCCAAATCCCAGGAAGCTAAGGGGTGGTGGTGGTGGCAGGGGGGGGGGACAAAGGCGTGTCTCCGGGGGGCGTCCATTTTCTTTCTAATGAAGCTGTCCGTCACACGGCTTGTTGACAGAAGGCCAGGATATATCACTCCCACCTGCCACTCCAAAACCACCAGTTTGGGAGCTAAACGAGCCGAGGTCATTTTGAATCTCAAAAAACAGGAAGCGGAAATAGGAATTGATCAAAATATTATCATTGGAGCATTTTGTCGTCTTCATTCAGCCTCCGCGGTACTCGTACTGTTTCACTGGTCACTCACCAGCGGGGTATTTTCCACAGGAGTGCAACTCCATTCTGCTACAAGCTTCATACTGAGCAGTCATACTTAGTTTTTTTTGTAGTAATATGCCACATGATAGACAAGTATCAAGTGACCATGTGACTTGAATTGTTGCACTTCAATAGATTTCCAGTAATGTTTTACAAAATCTGTGGTTACCTTAGAGTGTATTTTATTTAGGGCTGTCAATCGATTAAAACATTTAACCACGATTAATCGCATGATTGTCCACAGCGATTAATCGCAAATTAATTTAATTCATTTTGTATCCATTCAAAACTTTACCTTAAAGGAAGATTTGTCAAGTAATTAATACTCTTATCAACATGGGAGTGGGTAAATATGCTGCTTTATGCAAATGTATTTATAACAATTAACGCAAAACAATGACATTTATTGTCCCGAAACCCTCACAGGTACTGCATTTATCATAAAAAGAATATGCTCAAATCATAACATGACACACTGCAGCCCAACAGGCAACATCAGCTGTCAGTGTGTCAGTGTGCTGACTTGACTATGACTTGCCCCCAAACTGCATGTGATTATCATAAAGTGGGCATGTCTGTAAAGGGGAGACTCGTGGGTACCCATAGAACCCATTCACATTCACATATCTTGAGGTCAGAGGTCAAGGGACCCCTTTGAAAATGGCCATGCCGGTTTTTCCTCGCCAAAATTTTGCGAAAGTTGGGAGCTTTATTTAGCCTCCTTCACGACAAGCTAGTATGACGTGGTTGGTACCAATGGATTCCTCAGCTTTTATAGTTTGATATGATGTCATGAATCTTCACTCTAGCTTTAAAATTGAACCCGCTACAACCTAAAGTTGTGTTAATGCGTTAAACAAATTAGTGGCGCTGAATCTAATTTGGGTTATTATCGCGTTAAATTTGACAGCCCTCATTTTATTTAATTCAATTTGTAAAAAGTCTGATTTCATGTTTTGTCAAGTCTGTCGGCAAGACGACCAGCAAACAACTTTTAACATGCTTATTTTCTGAATGGAGTTTGGATTGATCAGGGCTATGCTATGCTAACATTGTAGCTGCTCCATCAACACTCAAAAAAATAGTGTCATCTAAATTAGGCATAAATATGGCAGTATTTATTTTATATTTATTTTAATCATTCATTCATTACAATCTCCTTTTGCAGTCAGGTCACTGTACAAATATGAGATACTATCACAGAGCTCTGGCTGCCTAGAGATGGCAATTTTTCCTCCATTTCTGATTCAACAACGTCATGACGTCGGTGACATCCGTGACGTCAGGAGAATCTAAATGATTTTCTAAATGCGGTATTCCACTCCACTTGCGAGCAAATGTACCTTACGATTCCTTCATCAACGGTTTCTTTCTACCTATATAGCCGTTCCCAGCTGGCCCGTGTTAACGTCCATGAAAGCATTATAATTTTTAAAGCTGTTTAAACCAGCCGTTTCTACCTTATGTAAGGACCACACTGGGACCAGGAAGTACCCGCCAGTAGCTACCCAATGAGCCCGTAGGACTGTAGAGTGCGATCCGGAATGAAATGTGAATTAGGAACGCCTGTCACTGGTCCCTTTTAAGGGATTCAGTGGGATTATGTCTGCATGGGTGCCCTGGCTGCAGATGAAACACGTCTGGGATGAAAGTAGGCAGTCTTTGCATGCATGCACACCGAGTTGACCGGCCACGCCAATGAGGTATTTAGACCAAGCGTTGTTGTATTGTTTTTCTTGGGGGTTTAACAGTCAGGTAGCCCCCAACAACCAAGGATTAGATAACAAATGCTGCAAGGTGCTTTTAGAAATGTCTCGGCCACAGACAGACACTAAATCAATAGCACGGTCTTGATTTTGAAAGAGTCACCATCATGTTTTATATTAATCCTGATAGAAATGTTATTAGAACGTTATTTCAAGGCTGGCACACATACACAAAAGACTTCAAAGGTTGCAGACGCCCAAACTGATATTTGATTTTTCACCAGACAGACACAACAGTCAGTGTGTTAGTAGAACTGACCCTACAACAGCTCTTTCATCAGGCTGCCAATAGGCAAGTTCAGGTCGCCACTCCCAACTGACTGCAGACACCAATGGACACTACTTCAATATGCATGAAGCTAATAAGTAGGGACGGGTACCAAAGCCCCGGGGGAGCACATTTTTTCAAGACCGTAGTATTGATAAGCCCTGACGTTAACAGTTCCGCTATCGGTATTAGAGAAATTAAGAAAATTATTTTTTTATTTACAGTATTTAGGCGAGATAAATGTTATCTTGCACCTTTGATCTCACAAACTCTGTTTCTAATTTGTAATAAGATTAAAACATTCGTCAGTGATGCATTTTCATTTTCCAATCCAGAGGAGAGATCTCTCTCTCAGCTGGTCGTCTGTGTGCGTCTCTCTCCCACTCACACACACGCACAGACACCGGACACCTCCAGTGTATTTTGGCTTTTCTATGATATTTCATATTTATTTGAGTAATTTCCTGTCTAAGTTGATCAGCCACACCGTTTGCTAATTTTTTTTGGGGATAAATAACTTAATTTTGTCCTCAAAGTTTAAAAACTGAGGTTGTTGGTAAACTGGGAGTATGATGTATAACTATAGTAGAAGCTGAAGGTCAGATGTCATCCTCCAAGCTTGCGCAGGTGCACTCACGCTCGTTTGAGTCTGAGCAGCAGCAAACTGATAAACCTGTTTATCTGTCAGTTTGTCTTTCTAGTTAGTTAGCTAGTTAGCTGTAGTTAGCTAGCCCAACTTGTTGCATTGCATAACTGAGGGGTTTTCATTTTATTTAAATTTTCCTCCACCTTAGTGTAGTGAGTTTATTTACACCATGGCATTTGTGTGTGTGTGGTGAACGGGTGAAATCAGCGCAGTAGATTACACAAAATCCCAACAGCAGAATTAACAAAACATACTGACTGACTCTCTCACTCGCTCTCTTCTTTACCGTCTCCTCCTGCTGGAGAAAGATTAACGGAAAGCAGCCGATACCGGAGGTTTGCAGGCCTCTAACAGGTCCGAACGACGGGGAGCACACAACTTTCAGCCCGAAAGAAAACAAGAGAAAAGTCCCGTTACAGAAATAAACGAATCACAGTGCAGCCCGGTGCGGTGTCGGTGCTGGGAGCTGAGGTGAGAGCGGCAGGTGCTGGTGGACGGTGAACCTCCAAAATGTCCCGAAACTGCATTTCAAACGGCGGACCACGGCAACATGGCGTGCGGCGCTGCGGCTCCTCGGTGCAGCACCAGCCAGACGGCCGCCTCGCCAGGAGGAGACGGTGAAGAAGAGAGCGAGTGAGAGAGAGTCGGTGTGTTGCGTTAATTCTTGTCTCATTTGAGGTCTGATGAACAGTAAATTCATCTGAACATGGAAGGAAAAACGATGCATTTCTGGTTGTCATGGTAATGAATTACATCTGACTATTATGGTGCCTTCAAATGGGGTTGTGTTTACCGTGTTCACGAGTTGAGCCCATATGAACGCCCCCCCTCTTTTGGTATTCACGACCTCGTAAGTGGATAGTTTCTGAAAACTCAGAGGTCACGACCTGTGACGTGTTTGTTGACGTTGTCAGAAATGGCGGAGGCCATGGAAGTTACATTTTCAGTGCATAATAAGTAAATATATTGTAATTTTTCGTAATATTATAATATGTCTGAGGAAATTATTGATATTCCCAACGGCCTCATCTTTTTCCTCTGTCATTATACCTTTGTATTTCCTGCATGATGTTACCCACTTGCTAGCTTGCTAAATTGTTCGCTCTGTGGCTTCTAGACGCCGACAGTAACGTTAATATTGCCGTTGCTTAGCAGGGTGTTCTCACCACTTGAAAGGCAAGCATATCGTGTACACGACTTCCCGTGTTGTGAACACAAGCTCACAAGTTTCATTTGAGGGCACCATTATATCACATCCCCGTTCTCTGTTTGAGAAAGAACCAAATAACAAGAAGTAAAGCTGGCTGGAGGGGGGGCTTTAAAGAGTTACACGGTCAGGTCTAACCCTCTAGAGTATATTTTCCTAGTTAAGGAATGATGTAATGATATAATTCTGCAGCGCTTATCACTACCAGGCGTGCAGGGACAACAGCCGCAAAGAATCCCTGACTAAACATTTAGAAAATGCATGGCATCCAGATAGGCGCCTGAGATACCAGGCACAGTGGATAGAGGGGGGAGGGGGGAGGGGGGGGGGGAGAAAAGGAGAGACGGGCGAGAGGATTTGTTGAGAAGGGTGAGACAGAAGGGGGACGCAGGACGGGCCTCCACTTAGCGTGTTATGAGTCAAAGGTTCGCCAGGGGTCATGAGCTGCGAGCTCATTCATGAATAAAACAAATCATGTTCTCAGATTCTTGTTCCAAACTCAAACACCCAGCAATAAGTTCCTCTGGGAATACATGGGGTTTATCTTTTAGGCTTATTCTGGGGCTTTTGAGAAAGCATACTGCATGTTTCATAACCATGAAAGTTATTAAACTGGAGGTTGGGTAGAGAGCAGACCAGATTTTCTACCCCTCAGCCCAGGAATATTAGCAACAACACTCTGGCTGGAGTCTGTCAATGTCTACTGTCTAATTCAATAATAGAGCAGAAAATCAGGCTTGATGTTTCGCAGAGCTCTCAGAATCATAAAATATGCTCACTCCAAAAAAAAAAGCATTTGTGACAAGTAACAAGGGACAGAGGAGCGCACAAGTGTTGTTAGACCACAGACAGTGTGACAAGCTGATTAAAATGCCCACAGACCGGGAGAGCTAGACCTCCACTCTCTATTCACTCGACCCAGGCACGTCGTCACGACAACGAAGGACGACAAAGGGCTTTCTTCGGCTATTGAGTGTTGTGAAAGAAGAGGCGGCCGTGTGTGTGTGTTTGTGTCTATGTGTGTGTGTGTGTGTGTGTGACTTGGAGGGGAGATGTGGCTGTACAAGCCGTAGGTGGTAATGTATGCTGACCATCCACAAACACATGAATACGCATGCACGTCCCACTGCCACCTCCTTAGCATTCTGCCACACAATGACCATACCAGCGTCCTCGATGACGTGATGCTTCAGCCCGAGCATATGGCCAGGCCCCTCCGAACTAGCCACAGACAAGCTATTTAAGCTGGCTTTGTCTTTTTTTTGTAGACAGAATGCACAGGCCTTTGTCTGTTCAGCTTGCCCGCTTGAGATTATTTTCTCCTTACTATGGTAATAGCTCTGGAAACAAACAGGATACATTTAGTGTATTTGATAGTGGCTTTAAACCTCAATCACTGATGAGTGGAATCAAAATTTGTTTCTTCTACATTAGAAGTAAACAGTTCAGATCAGTAGAAGTCCTGGTATATTTGACGCTTAAAGCAGCAGTAGGCAAGTTGGAGCAAAAAGGATTAAAAAAAGTTATTTTTTATAAAACGGTTGCTGTATCCTGACAGTAGTGCATGAGACAGGTAATCTGAAAAAAAAATCATGTGCCTCTGGTGTCCTCCGGTGTCAGATCGGAGGAAAACAACCAATCAGAGCCGAGCTGGAGCCTTGCCGTCTCTGAGCAGCTGTCAATCACTCGCAAACTCCGGTCCAACGGTCAAACTAGGCAGGGCTGATCAAATATGAATAAATATTCTGTTACTGTGATGCCTTTCTCATTTTGTGTGCATTTCTCATTTTACAGCTAAACAGTACACTACAAGATGTTTCTGAAAACATTTCATTCAAGAAATAGGCATTACAGTAACATAGTATTGATTCATATTTGATCAGCGCTGCCTAGTTTGACCGTTTGATTGGAGTTTGCGAGTGATTGGCAGCTGCCTGCTTTGAATAGCCAGCCAATAGGAATCCGAGTAAGGGTTTAATCAGCAGCAACTGGACTTGGTTTAGGTTCTTGAAGACGTTTCACTTCAGGGATAAACACTTCCTGGGTTCCCCTACCATTCAGCCAGAACTGAAGAAGCTTTTCGGATGAGAAGTGAAACGTCTTCAAGAACCTAAACCAAGTCCAGTTGCTGCTGATTTAACCCTTACCCGGATACCATGACCTGAATGACTGAGAACCTTCACAAACAGCCAATAGGAACGCTCTCTCTCTCTCTGAAATGACCTGTGATTGGCAAAAGTCTCCCGTCAAGGCTAGATTTTTTAAAGCCTGAAAACAGAGCCATGATGAGGTGCAGAAGTCTAGTTTTCTCTCAGAACACTTGAATTACAACATGCTAAAAAGGTTATTATGGAATTTTTGCTCAATGAAGCCAAAAATATTCCGCCTAATGCCGCTTTAAGGTGGGACTATACTTTACACTACTTTGATCAATTTGGATTGCTTAATATTCATTTCAGGTTGGTTTTAATTTAAAGGAATTGTTCAACATTTTTTGGGGAATATGTTTATTTGCTTTTCTGCCCATAGTTAGGCTGGATGAGAAGATCAAAACCCCTCTCATATCTTTCCATTAAATATGAAGCTATAGCCAGCAGCCGCTTGGATTAGCGTGGCCCAGTAAGCAAACATAAGCAACTGTACTTCCAGATGTTTTGTACAAGTGCAAGTTTAAGTTTATGATTTTTATTATGTTTTTTGCTTCGTCATCCACTCTTCGTCTTTTTCTGACGTTGTCATTCAGTGTGGCCGTCTGGCTGACTCTCCTACGGGTGTCCAGAGAGCTGAGGTCTGTAATTGTGGCAGGATTTGTTGGCTGCTGCCTGCGCTGCTGCTGCAGCTCCAACCCTGTCAACAGGGCTCTTTCTAAGGATCTGACCACCGGCCACTTAACACGCTCTGTCTTACACACACACACACACACACACACACACAAGATAATGAAAGCACACAACCAGCACTATATTCAAACATGCATTTTTAGATTTATAACAGACATGCTTATTAAGTGGCCATATTTTATTGCACTCCAGGGCCGCTTGGGTCCCACAGACGTTTGCCTGTCCCCGGTTAAAAAGTTAAATCGAGCCTCAGCTGCTATTGTCAATCATTCTCATTCTCTCCCTCTTCCTCGCTCTCCCTCTCATGGAGTCCCATCTACCGCCTGCCTCCTCCTGACTGCTCTTTCATCCTCGGGCCTGTTGAATGTTGAACTGAAGAATTACGGCAACCATCAGTTCCAGTTTCGTCATATATTTCCATGACATCAGTAGACTCCTCTCTCTCCCTCTTAGTCAAGGTCAGAAGGTCAAAGGCCTTGTTGTCAGATGCTCAGAGCTACTCTCCTCTTATTTTTAACTCCATATAAAGTTAAGAATGTTAATATGAATTTCCACATTGCATTATAATATAGAGGGATTATCAATCTATAGTCAAGTCAATTGTATTTATATAGCCGAGTATCACAAATTAATTATAATAAGGGTTTCAAAATTAGCTAGGATGTGAATATATGAAGCCCCAAAGTGTTCAATATTAAAAACCAGGGCTGTCAATCGATTAAAATAGTTAATCGTGATTAATCGCAAATTAATCTCACATTTTTTTATCTGTTCAAAATGTACCTTAAAGGGACTATTTGTAACTTTCAGAAATGCTTGTTAACAGCGACACCTGTGGCCGTGAAATCAACGAAAGTCAGCGTCGTGCTCGCGCTTGTGCTCGCTCTAAATATACCTGAACGAGCATCGCTCAAAACAGTGAGGCGACACACGTCAGCTAAAACCACAATATCACTCTATATTTCAGCTGCTTGGCAGTGATGTTAGCTGACCAGATGAAGGTCTCTCCATGAACATGATTTAGATCTGATCCTAGTGTTGGCTTTTCCTGCCTAAGTGCAGGCTGAGGCAGCGGGGCTCTGCAGCGTGTCTCCTCTGCTCTCTCCGCCCGCGGCCGGAGAGAGCAGAGGAGACACCGGCACCCGGTCGGTAACGAGAAGACAACGTAACTCTCTGAAGAGCTCCGTCACTTCACAAGACACGGAAAACCTCTGTTGGTCTGGAGGAGCTGCAGCAGTTATTTCTGCACAAACGTCCACTGTACATTCACTAGATATTCTCAGAGCTAAACTAACTCTTCTGCAGTGTGGAGTGAGCACGCGTTCACGTCTAGAGGTGGAGCGAGCTGAGCGAGAACGCGCGCGCTGTCTGAGTGAAGGCGAGCAGGCAGAGGAGGAGGGTACAGCGGCTACACGCGAACGCGCATATACGAGCGTGCATGTGTGACGACCCGCTACATTTATACGCTTAAAAAGTTACAAACAGTCCCTTTAAAGTGAGATTTGTCAAGTATTTAATACTCTTATCAACACGGGAGTGGGCAAATTATAAATATAATAAATAAATATATTTATTATTGGAAATCAATTAACAACACAAAACAATGACAGATATTGTCCAGAAACCCTCACAGGTACTGCATTTAGCATAAAAAAGATGCTCAAATCATAACATGGCAAACTGCAGCCCAACAGGCAACAACAGCTGTCAGTGTGTCAGTGTGCTGACTTGACTATGATTTGCCCCCAATCTGCATGTGATTGTCATAAAGTGTGAAGTGGTTGGTACCAATAGATTCATTAGGTTTTCTAGTTTCATATGATGCCAGTATGTTCACACCAGCTTTAAAACTGAGCCCGCTACAGCCTAAAAATCGCAAGTTGCGTTAATGCGTTATTATCGCATTAACTTTGACAGCCCTACTAAAAACAATAAATTACATTATGAAATGAATATGATAAATGTATAAAATAAAATACTTAAAAGAACCAATAAATTGCAAAATAATTTTATAAAATAAAACTCAACTCATTGTTATGAAATGTTATTGCATCATTCTGGTTCATGTTTCTTGAGGTCATGTTATTTCGAAGGTTCCATTTCATGTCGGCATTTTTCCTTATGGCACTTCTGACCAGTTTAATTATTTAATGCTGGGGCAGCATAAAACTAAAGTTAAAAGTACATTATTTACTTTTTTCACATTGGCATATTGAAGAAGATGTCGTGGTATCATGAATAGAGGTGTAAGAAAATATTGATACACATGAGTATCGCGATATTATGTTGTGCGATACTGTATCGATTCTCCAAAACACAGTCTTAAAAATCCGACGGCCCACTGACGGGCCCGGCCACTATTCGAGCTTTCGAAGATTGTAGCGGGTTCCGTTTTAAAGCTAGAGTGAAGATACTGGCATCATATGAAACTAGAAAAACCTAAGAAATCCATTGGTACCAACCATGTCATACTAGCTTGTCGTGAAGGAGGCAAAATAATGCTCCAAACTTGCGCTAAATTTTGGTGAGGAAAAACTGGCATAGCCATTTTCAAAAGGGTCCCTTGACCTCTGACCTCAAGATATGTGAATGTAAATGGGTTCTATGGGTACCCACGAGTCTCCCCTTTACAGACATGCCCACTTTATGATAATCACATGCAGTTTGGGGCAAAAACTGTTTATATGCAGTATAAATTTTTTATTTTTGCCTATTCTAAAATGGTTTATTTCTGGTGTGTTCTTTATAATATGACAGTTTTCCCAAAATTAAATTTAAAATATCACTATATATCACCTTGCTTACTATATTGCAATACATCGCAATATATTGAATGGTTACCCCAGTCAGTATCATGATATGTATCGTATAACCAGATTCTTTACCAATACACTGCCCCAATCATGAATGGCCTTTTTGGCCTGTTGCATTTTGTAAAAATGAGCTGGTGTGTGTTGAATGACGATCGTGTGTAAAGAATAGAAATCATGAAAGTCCATTGGTCTTACAGTTGATCTCAGGTCGTGTGTCATGCTGTACCAAGCAGCTCGGCTTAACACCTGCTTTTCCCAGGGAGAGCCTTACTGTCTCCAGGGTGAAAAGATCCTGTCATAAAACGGGCTGAGCGCGCGTGCGCGCGTGTGTGTGTGCACACATGAAAAAGTGTGTTGTGTTATGCTGATGTGTGTGTAGACTCTCTTTCCAAGGGAAGTGGCTTTTATCCTGTGTCCGTTCAGTGCAGCCACTTGCTCGAGGAGCTGTGAAAGGGACACTATTCCCTCCAGTGGCAGACAGAGAGCCCCTTCAGCACACCGGAGGGACGGAGAGAGAGACACCCTCTGTGTCTGCATGTGAACTGAGGGGAGAGAGACGGCCATTGACCCCGGAGAAGGCGACGGAAGTGGAAAGGGGCCAAGCATGTGTACATCTGCCTCTCATAATATTAGTGCTTTCACCGATCTAACTATCTAAATATATAGGGACAGGGTTTTTCCCTGGCTCAATATGAGGTGGAGGTGGTACCATCATCCTGACCTCGGACCCTCTAGGGGGGGTCCAGGGGCTTTCCCCCCACCGGAAGAACATTTTGTACATTTTAAAGTTAAATGCATCAATCTGGTGCACTTTGAAAGCAAAATTAAGAGACTCGATCTTGTGCTCTAGCAGTGGTGGACTGTAGGCTACTCAAATACAGTACTTAAGTACAATTTTAAGGTATTTGTACTTTACTTGTATTTATATTTTATATAACTTTATAGCCCACTTCTATTCCACTACATCTTAGAGGGAAATGTTGTACTTTTTACTTCAATTATTTACTTGCTATGTGGAGATTCAGATACTTAATACTAAATAAAAATCAACTAATAAACTGTGGTGTATTATTAAGTAGTATATCATTATTAAGCATATAAAGTAGTTAAAATGAGCACGTTTCCCAGCTGCAACATTAAAGTGATGAACACATTAATGCATCAATAATTCGAATACTATAATACACCATAATATATATTATTGTGAAATATATTAATGTGCCATTCTGCATAATGAGTAGGCTACTTTTTACTTTTGGTACTTTAAGTATATTTTGATGCTAATACTTTTGTACCTCAGTAACATTTTGAATGTAGGACATTACTTGTAGCAGAGTATTTTGACACTGTGGTATTACTTAAGTAAAAGATCTGAGAACATCTTCCATCACTGTGCTCCAGTAAACACTTTAATCATGAACTCGTTGGTTGTCACAGCCACAAAGCATCATGGTAGACGAGACGGGGCCTGTGTTTCAAGACGGGCTGGTTGCCAACATCGCCACAGACCCCTGACACACCGAGGACAGTCCGCCCCGATTGACAGTCGCGTCCGTGGCAGGGGACCGTTCCTCCCCGCAGGGAGAGAGGGAACAGCGAGCCCTCACTAAACTAGAGCAATGTGCAGACCGTCACGGTGATTTTGAATTCACCTACAATGAAATTGTAGTGAAATTTGAATTGATTCACCTACAGAATGTATCACAATTGTTTTTTTGTTTTTTTTACAATTTTGAAATAGATTTTTTAATGCCAGAATCAATATATTTCTATGCGGAAGAAGAAGGAAGTTACCCCTTTTATTTGTATTTGTAGTCTGAGTAACGTGACGTCAACCAAAACAAACCAGCCGGCCGCCACTAGCCGAAATGAAAAAGTAGAAAACGGCAGAGGGTCTGCGTGGATACGACCTGCACCCTCACATATTAAATCCAAAGTGGTAAACAATACACATCCAGTTGAGTATGGAAACACTTTGGGTTTCACACATTGCTTGAAAAGCAGAGCTAGACATCACAGCTAAGGCTGCATGCTAACTCTGTCATGGACAGGAAACAATATCATATTGCGGTAACGTGGGGTCAAGCCGGCCGTCACTCTCATCTCCGTGGTCAAATCAGCTGACGTTACAACTGTAGAGCACCCATATACTGAACCCTGATGGAGCGGACACGTGCAGTATGCACGTGCGACTATGTCCGGTTTTTAAAATATGGTGTTAACAAAGGGAACTGTATATACAAAATACATATATGGAAATAAGACTGATTGGATTATATTAACCAGAAGTATAAAACATAACATGTCCCTTATAAATTAAAAAGAAAATACCACTAATTTGTGAGGGAAACGTCTTTATTCTTTGATTTTTGGGTTGCTGGAACATTTTTTTTATAAATAATTCCTGACAATGAGTGATATATTTGACTTCAGGACATCTCTGATTTCATACATGCTGAAAATCAAACATTCTTTACTGTATCAATTTGGATATTTTCCAAAATAAAAGTCCCTTGATGTGTATGATTCAACTTTTTCCCATGGTCCAGTGTTAACAAAGTTAACAAAAATCGCAATAAATCGTAATAATGAATCTCAATACTTCAAAATCGCAATACATATCGAATCGCCACCCAAGTATCGTGATAGTATCGAATCAGGTGAATCGTCCCAGCCCTA
Source organism: Adelosebastes latens (assembly GCA_916700685.1). NCBI lineage: Eukaryota > Metazoa > Chordata > Actinopteri > Perciformes > Sebastidae > Adelosebastes > Adelosebastes latens. The sequence goes on along the minus strand of CAKAKR010064512.1, from coordinate 192,317 downwards.
CTATCAACTGTCTCCTCTAGCATTGGAAACTTGTAGGAGAAAACAAAGCAAACGCCTCAATTGTTTTTGTAGAAGCACCAAGAATGGCATTTTCAGTCTTTTCAAAACATTGTTGTCAACTTAACAGTCTCATAAAAGTCGCCCGAACACATACACCGACTCTTTCCGCTCCCTACTTTTAAATCAATCGCAAACGTTTGTGCCTGTTCTGTATCATCCTGCCTGCGTGTGGTCATTGCTGATCTCAAACAGACACTCTGCTGCTCTCTCTAGTGTCCTCTCTGTTTGGGATCCACAGATGCCAGCGTTGCAGAGTCGGGGGCCCGGGGCGAGACCCGGCCGACCCACCAGAACATAACAATGCAAAGCAGTGCTCCATGGCTCCGGGCCCAATGTCCCCCTCACTGTCCCTGTGCTGCTGACCCCACATATTGTATGGGTCTTAGGCGTTCAGTGGGCTGTCACGGCTCATTAGGAGCTTTAGAAATGAAGTTGCACAGCAGACTCTCTCAGTGATTAATAAACATGGACAGAGAGGGAAAGCGAGACAGATAGGAATGGTTAGGGCAAAAGTTCACTGAAGAGACCACATTCTGAGAAGTTTATAGAGTCTATAAATATACTTGACACACACACACACATATCAACTTTTCTACTACTGTTGATTGGGATGGGTATGTCACCCTAGAGCTGTCGCGGTGAAGGAATTTCCCCAGCGGTAACAATGATTGGCTCAACGATATCGCTCAGCGATATTATTATTATTTTTTGAAAATTAATTTATCCTGATTTAAGTGCTATATAAATACGCTTTATTGTTAGGCTATTATTAGGTATATTGTTGCCTTTTAAATTACAAAGATGACAGTTTTAAAACTAATTAAATACTTTGTTTTTTTTTGTTAAATGCAGAAAACAGAGGGACATTGAGGCGCAGCATTTTTTTCGGCTGAGACGCTTTGATTGCGTCCGGTTGCTATGATACGGAATATCCGCAGAAGTAAAAAATGTCGTCACAAGTTAAGAGTACTTGCTCTGGATGAAGGGAAGGCATGAAGCACATAGGGGAGAGTGAATGTGTATTCATTTCTCCTCCGTTGTCTCCTCCACGGGGTCACAGCCGTCAGGACCTAATGATTTAATAAGTGTTATTCAAGTGTTCGTACTGGGAAGTTGATTGACCTCAAAAAAATGATCCGCTGAGTTACAGATGTCTCTTTCCCAATTTAAGTCTATGGGGAAAAAGTATTTTTGGGCCCAATGGCATCACGTGACAGACACGGAAGTTCTAGTACCCCTGTTTGGCCACCACGAAAATTGACATCAACGACCGGCGCTCTTCCGGCGCTTGGATGTGACGGTTGGTCTTTGTGGTATTTGCCCCGCCCCAGAGTTGAACATTTTTCAACTCCCTGCGACCAAAAAAAGAAAACACCATATGTGCAGCGCTCAGTGCCTCGTCACGCTGCTGGCGTTTGTAATCCACAAAGAATGGAAAACGAAACGGGGTCCGTGTTTCAAGACGGGTCGGGTGGGTTGCCTACATCACCACAGACACCTGACGCACTAAGGACAGTCCGCTCGGTTGAGAGTGGCGCCGGGAGCAGGGGGCCCCTTCCCTCCTCGCAGGGAGAGAGGGCACAGCGAGCACTTATAGATCCATGACACCGGGAAACGGTGAGGTCCGGGTGAGGGGTGCTGTAAAGCTCACGACCCCCAAGGGGATCCTCCCTGACCCGCCAAGTTGAATCACCCGGGCAGACTCGGCGTGGATCCCTCCGCTGAGAGGAGTAAAAATATTTTTGGCTCATTGTGGCGGGTCGCATTTGACCACATTTGACTATGTTAATGTGGCCAAAATCATTAGTGAAACTCATGCAAATGGATTTTCTGATTTCCGATATACTCTATATTAAAAAGAAAAATGAAAGAAAAAAGGAACAAATAGCCGAATCTTCGTATTGAACATCCAATTTGAATGAAAACATTCTGATTTGGGTCCAGCACTAGAAATCACACATATGTTTATATGTTTTCTTGCATGTAAATATTTGCTCCATAGTTGCTTTGTGTCCACCAGTGCCCCTCCCCAGTTCAGTTGACAGTCTAATGGTCTACTAGAGGTTGTTTATAGGCTGTTGGACTGTGCCCCCTGGCCCAACATGCTGCATACCAGACACAACTGATGAACTCTGGAGATTGTTGGTGAACAGCATGAGAGAAACCGCCCCTCTGCTTCTCTAAAGGGTGGCGCTGGTATTTTCTTACAACCAAACACTTCCACAGTAAGAGTAAATGTGGATGTTTCACAACATCAGGAGACTGACTGTGGCAAAGGCCAGATGTAGCGAGTGAAGATGAACCTCTCGGATCCGCACTCTTATAAGAATAAACAACTTGTTATTAGCTTAAAATCCTTAAAAGTATGTTTGTTGATTTATGCCACTAAAAAATCCACAAACTGTTTTCAAGAGTCACTAAATGGATGATTATAGGAAGAGCTATCTAAGTGGAAGAGTGGTCATTTAGTTGATAAATTAAGTGAAAATGTTGCAAAGCCTTAATAGGTCTCGGATATCGAAAATAAATATCTTCCCCTTTTGGCTTTTATACATCAACCACAGCTGTATTTCCTCTGTTCTTCCCCTCCATCTCCACTTTTTCCCGCACTACAGTCATCAAGTCTGATCTCATGGTAGTTCATAGGAAGCCATCATTGCTGTTTGGTGAGAGGAAGTTCCCATGGCGATGGGGTCGCCGCACGCTATAAATATGTCGGTCGCGGCATGTTGGTAGGTCAAAGAGTAGGCGAGGACGCCTGCTCAGAGTAGCAGTGAGAATATGTCTAGAATTGTTCCCAGGCTCTCTGTTACAGAGGCTGGACGAGGCAGAAAATATCCAACGAAGAAAAGTTATTAGCCTTGGTAGAAAGTGTAAAATGATCTCATTCCATGCAGCTGTAAAATAGAAATAAGCAACATAATTGTAGTTGTTGTTGTCAGTGGCTTGATGGGCCTATTTTGTGTCAAAAAATAAATAATTCTAATGTAGCACACTGACTTCAGCCATCCTAAGGCAAGACTTTTGAAATAAGGAATAATCCATTCTTCCTCTTACAAATGATATGTTTAATTCCTAAATAATATCCCTCCTCATTGTAATACACTCAAGGGTTTTCCTACAACAGCCTAACTTGGTCTGGTATGAACAAGTAGCTTATGGAAGCTAATGCAAGCTAATGTTAGTTAGTTTCTTTCCCCCAAAAAGGGATCGCAGCCTCGGCGATGATGCCATGCTGGTCTGGTCTATAGCTTGGAGCCATAAAGCCCCTCTATTAGATCTTTTTTAGGACACGGCAGAGGAACAGATCGGAGTTCAGCGTTTTTGGGATTTATCGTCGGTGCAACCAACTACACAGCAACTCTTCGGCATAACGTTATTACTATTACCGGTTTGTTTAAAGTAGAAGTTTGGAGACGACTTTGGAGACATCATCTCTTTACTCTGTTACTGTCTTTAAGGGGACACGGGATTGTTTTCCCCCCAAAAAGAGGGCGTGGTAATCAGAGCCTACTCTGGATGACGTATTGCCGGTCTGATGTACGCCATATAGTGGTAACAACACCATATTAACCGTCTTAGTTTAGCATGTTAACAGTTTGCAAATTAGCACTAAACACCAAGTACAGCTGAGGCTGATGGGAATGTCATTAGACTGTAGTACTGTACTATTAGTACTGTATTGGACAAATGAAAATGTGAAGTTGATGGCGGTGCTAAAGATATAAGGAATCACCAAAGTTGTAACAATTCACCCTGAGGAGTGTTGGACCGACCCTAGAAGAGTCACACCGGTAACGTGGCTAAAGAGAACTTATATCTGACAGCTCTGGAGATTTTGGCTCAATAAAACATGAGGCACACTGAGTTAGTTTGTTTTATATATATATTTCATAAGGACTATTCCTCCCCTGCGTCAAACGAGGATGTGTTTTCAAGCCCTGTTTAACAGACTGTAACGGCCACTCCTCTTGACACTCACTCACTCACACACACACACACACACACACACACACACACACTCACACACACACGCCCGACTCAAATCCTCTGACAGTGGGCGTGGAGGTTATTACTTATTATACTTCTTATTCTGCTCATGAATAAGTAAAGAGGAGGACTGAGACACACTCACCCACTTACCAGACACATACTAAGACACATGCACCTGCTCCTGGATGGCCCCCGGTCATGTACGCACGCCCAAATACACACCCTTCTACACTCACACACACACACACACACACACACACACACCGATTCCCTGGTCTCCTCCCTTTCAACACCCCTCGTCTTTGTCCTGATTGCAGCCCCAGGGGGTCGACAGTTAGGTGAGATGGCACCGCGTGTCTAATGTCTTAGCAATCTAGTCACACTGCAAGGTAATGGTGCACAATATTGCATTTTTTTCTTAATATCACAGTCTTATATATACACATAGCTTTCTCTCTCTTTCTCTGTCATTGTGAATGTTGTTGGGGCATAAATAATACCTACTTGCCAGAGCTCAATTTTAATTAATATCCTGCGTATCTCATTGTGTATAGAGCTTCAGTTTAAAGCTTGCTTCATACACTATGGTGTACACAAGTTATTTATTTTTCCAAGTGACCTTTCTCAGTGAGGTCAGTGAAAGGTCTGAGGAAACTGTTCAATAATTGAAGGCTTTTTTTTTTTCTCTTAATGCGAAGGCTCTCAGTGTCCACAAACCACTCTTCTCAGAGCTGTTGAGTGATGGATGTGGAAATGGTGAGATGAGTTGTTTTCAGTGCTCCGGCTGTAAGGGAGTAAGGGATACTGTTGCTGTTGTTGTTTTGATTGCGACACTCCACATGTTGATGATGTTATAAATGCTAATCGTACACTAGGTGTTGTGAAATTGTGATGAATAATGTGTTGATTTTGAATATTACCTCTGTCTATCTCTGAGTCACGTCTCTCTCTCTCTCTCTCTCTCTCTCTCTCTCTCTCTCTCTCTCTCTCTCTCTCTGCTTTGTATGCAGATTAGTAATCATCAGTGTTGCTAACATTCCCAGACAGAGGAGGAAAGGAATGGGATATGAAAGTCTTCAGCTTAACAAAGAACATAAATGGTGAGATGTTATTCCCAAAAGAGTTTTTGAACCTTGAAAACTGTATTTAAAGGATACGGCTGGCAATGTTCGATTAAAATATTTAATCGCGATTAATCGCATGATTGTCTATAGTTAATCACAATTCATTGCAAATTAATTGCACATTTTTATGTGTTCAAAATGTACCTTCAAGGGAGATTTGTCAAATATTTAATACTCTTATCAACATGGGGGTGAGCAAATATGCTGCTTTATGCAAATGTATGTATATATTTATTATTTGAAATCCATTAACGACACAAAACAATGACAAATATTGTCTAGAAACCCTCACAGGTACTGCATTTAGCAAAAAAAATATGCTCAAATCATAACATGGCAATTGGCGATAAATCCCATGAAAAGACCAAAACCAAAGTGGACCAAATAAGGATTGCCCGCTAGCCCGGGGCAAGTTAAATGCCATGTCAAGCTACTAAATCTATGCCTGGATTTTCTTTTTTCCTCTTATTTTGCTGTGTTTCTGCGTTTCAGGGCTTCAGAAAACAGCCTTTTCGGCCCAACGTGGGGTGTAACCCCTAGGCAATAACAGCGCGCAGGGTGTGCAGCCCGTTCAGCCCGTTCAGGTTGTCAAATACCGCCGCTTTGTCACGCCCCTCGGCGTCTGATACTGAGGCACAAGTCCCCCTTAAGTTCTGTCATATACAAAGCAGACGTATTTGACGCTGAAAACGGGTTTGTTACATCGCTGTGAGTTTCCCCTGTTCCTCTCACTCTCCTCTGCTGTGTGCCTGTGCTGTATGATGGAACATGTCGGCAAGTGCAACAGTGAAAAAAGAACATTTTCTCGCAAGCTTAAATTCTTAAGAGGTTCTCACCACATCTTAACATTTCTCTCAGCCTAAACCTAAGCTCTCTAAAACTCTTAAACTTGCACTTACTCAGCAATATGGAAGCAGCTTTTAGCTTTCTCGAATGTTGATGTTTAACCTCAAACATCTGCTAGTGCCGGCCTCTAACCCTGCTCTGTTTCTTTCCCTCAGAATATTTGCCATGCTACATGGGGCTCTGAACTCCACCCTGCTCTTACTCCTCGTCCCCGTCATCTTCGCCGCAGCCCATGGTCGCTCCTACGCTCGTTTTTCCCGCAATGACACCGAATTCCAGCACCTGGTGCTCCACCCAGACCCCTCTGTGGGGACGGTGTACGTGGGGGCCAGGGACCACCTCTTCCAGTTGAACGGATCAGATGGACTCCGGCTGGAGCAAGAGGAGATGACCGGCCCCGTGAGCGACAGCAAAGACTGCCTTCCTCCGGTCACTGAGCTCAACTGTCCCCAGGCCAGGAGAACCAGCAACCACAACAAACTACTTCTGGTGGATCCGACGGCGTTGGAGCTGATCACCTGCGGCAGCATCCACCAGGGCACCTGCCAGAAACGCAACCTTACGTCGATCAAGGAGGTTCTCTTCTCCACCGAGAGGCCCGTGGATACGCAGTATGTCGCGGCCAACGACCCGTCGGTGTCAACCGTGGGGCTGGTGGTGGGGCTCCGTGGCGGGGAAAGGACGGTGATGTATGTGGGAAGGGGCTATACCGCCAGCCACCCGCCCATCTCCACCCGCCACCTTTCATCGCCGCCCGTCTTCTCCTACGAGGAGACGGCCAAGCTGGCTGTGGCCGGGCGCCTGTCGGAATACGACCACCACTTTGTGATGGCGTTCACGCGGCGCACGTACGTGTACTTCTTGTTTTACCGACGTGACATCAAGTCTGCATCGAGGGAGTACCGGACCTACGCTGCCAGAGTGTGCTTGGACGACACCTCCTACTATTCCTACGTGGAAGTTCCTCTTGTCTGCCAATCCCCTTCCTCTCCCTCCAGGACTTACAACCTGCTCCAGGCTGCCCAGGTACTTTCTCCCTAAATATTATCAACAGGAGTCCTTCCAAATACTTGTAGGGAGCAAAAATTAAAAAAATATAGTTGCATTTTTTGCTCTAAGAAATGGGTTCACATCAAGATTACACTGATACTGGCTGGGTTTAACTTTCCCGAGTTTTTTTTTCCCCACGCCTTTGTTTCAACAGGTGGGACAAGGCGCAGGCCGGGAAGGCGAGGATCTGCTGGGAGTCTTCTCCACCCGCGTCGGCTCCACAAACAACACTCCCTTGGATGCCTCGGCTCTGTGCGTTTACCCGCTGGACGAGCTCGACGGACACATCGACTCCACCCGTGACCTCTGCTACACCCAGGACGGCCGGGTGGAGGGAAGAGGAGAGGTGGCATACATAGAGTACGAGGTCAAGTCCAGCTGTGCCAACCTGCCCAAGGTAAGGATGCAGCAGATGAAGGAAGGGGGGTTAAATGTTTTTTGTTTTTAAGCATCAACATCAACCTGGTGTTGAAGCTGACCTTTTCTCTGATGGAAGAAGATCAAATACTTTTGGAGCAATGGGCTTTTTAAAGCAATTATTTTGTCAATAACATGTTTATATGAGACTCTTACGCCCTGGCCACACAGGGAACATCAGAACCTGTTGTTTTTTATTTCGGCGTCCGTGTTAACAGGTTCGAGCAGCCACACATAAATGGGTGAAAATTATCGTTTGACAGTTTATTGACATCATACCAGCAACATTACTACAGTTTCAATGTCTAGACATCTGTAGAATATGTCACAGACATGAAAAAAAGTAAAGATTTATTTTTAAATCAACACTTCCTGCTTTCATTTCAAAATAAAAGCCCTAAAGCTTTTTTTTTTTCTGTGGACAGAATTCCTTCATTTGTTAGTATGAGGCTTTTATTCTGAAATATTTGCAGGCAGTGTTGTAGAACATGCAGTGACTTGCACGGCTCCATGAATGAATATAGTACAGGGTTTTAATTGTGGATTATTACTATTATTTACAAATTACCACACGGTAATTAAAATAAAAAAATAAAAAATAAAAAATAAAAAACCACACAGCAGGAGCAGCAGCAGCAGAATAGCTGCCAGTGTGGACAACCCCACATGGGACACACATCAGTTCAGCCGCCACGTGCTGCTGACATTCCCTGTGTGGTCCGGGGCCTTAAACTACAGTTTCTTTTTGGTCCCGTTTGCAGAATTGCTTTTTAGCATAATTCTTTTGTGCTTGTTACAGCACGGATAATGGCCATAAAGTAGGGCATCCTGATGGATTATTTTCTGCTGTCTTCATGTACCTTCAGTTTATTGTCTCAATTGGTTTCAGTGGTCGCAAAAAGACTAAACAGAAGGTACAACACGGTAACGAGGGATGACTGGATCGCCGAGATTAAGCTCAGTAACGGGAAGAATGAAGGCATTGTAATGAGGCCCTCGTTGAAAAGCCCAAAGCTCCCAGATGCCCCAGGAGTAGCTTTGCCCAGCTGCAGCCCTCCAGTGACCCCCTCTGCTGCCCTGCAGCCGCTCAGGTCCTGCCAGCCCTCAGAACCATTTAATGGGAACGCCAGGGATCAATAAACCAAGCTAACCCCGAATCAGCTGTGCTGCTGCTTAATGAGCTCTGACAAGGAAGGAGTTCTTTTGAAATCCACTGACATAGAAGACAGAGAGTGAGAGAGAGAGAGAAGAGGGGGGTAGAAACATGGGAATAGAAAGACTAGCATACAGAGTGACAGGCAGAAAGAATAAAAGAATCTAGAGGAAGAAAAGGGATGATTGAATGAAGAGAGGATGTATTAGATCACAGTTCCCCTCGCAACAACGATAACCCATCTTGTTTTTTTTAATAAACAAACTCTGAGTAGACTAAAAAAAGATTCTACTTCCTCTTTCAGGGCCAATTATGTGAAGCCAGAGCTCGGAGACTTACCAGAAAGCAGGATTTAGAGTGGTTACTTTGCGAAACCAAAAGAGCGAGTTGGCTGTGTCCATACGAGTCTGCTTTAATCTGTGGTGCAATCCTCTTACGGTGAATTAAGAGGATTCAAAGGCTCTGAGGCAAGAGTAGGAAAGAATGGGAGACTAATTGAAAAGACGTGAACACAAACTTGTTCGCCTGAAGCTTGAAATATTAACAACAAAAGCAATCCAGATGCATTCGGTTCAGATAGATGCATAAAAATCAATAAATAACTCCTGATGAAACTTTCTGTCATGTGTTTGTAGAATACCCTCAAGGCATATCCCTGCGGCTCCGACCACACCCCGAGTCCGATGGCGAGCCGGGCACCGCTGGAAGCTAAAGCGGCGTGGCACACCTCGGCCGTCCGTCTCACTGCTGTGGCTGTCAGTGTCAGAGAGGGACACAGCATCGCCTTCCTCGGAGACTCCAAAGGGACTCTGCACAAGGTAGCTCATCCCGTGTCATACTTGGATTATTGTGCCAGTTTCTGAAGGCTCTTAAAGCCTGCCCCAGCATGCACTGGGTGGGAGGCAGGGAGACGCCTTGGACACATCAGAGGGAAAACAAAGATCTGTGTGTCATGGAAATATTTAGACCATTAGCTAATTTCTTATTAACCCCTTAACCTAAGAGTGAAGATACTGGTATCAACTAGAAAAACTTAAGGAATCCGTTGTTACTGTACCAACCACGTCATGCTAGCTTATCAGGAAGAACGCTAAATAATGCTATGAAATTAAGCTAAATTTTGGCGAGGAAAAACTGGCATTGCGATTTTCAAAGGGGTCCCTTGACCTCTGACCTCAAGATATGTGAATGAAAATGGGTTCTCTGGGTACCCAGGAGGTCCGTAAACAATCTTGGAATTGCATAAATTTGATATCGCTGTAAAGCTGAGACTCTTGTGGATCAAATGAGCCCAATTGTATTCATGTGTGATGATGTTAATGCCCATAGTAGCCAATTTATTTTAGTGAGACTGTATAAAATGACCTGTGGTGACCTCTAGGATAATCACAGCCTCATGAAACTTTACAGCCACAAACTAGAGACCTAGAGCATTCAGAGGATTGATGGCCTTCCTAGGTAGATTGACTATAAGGAAGGTTCTGAGAAGTTTCCAGAACAGAAGCGCTCGCCCTCCAATCGCCGGAAAATGCAATTCTTGCAGATATCTTACAAATGTCAAAACATTTTGATACCAAATCACAGCATGGCTTTTTCTATGGTGTTCCTCAAGGTCTTGGTGACCTAAAGTGGTATTTTGGAGGGATTATTGATAATTTTTTTTATCAATTCTTGAGTGGTAAAAAGTGGTTAAATTTAGCACCAAATCTGTGTATCAAATGGTGTCAACCCAACAAGTGCTGCAACAACTTATGAGACATAATAGAGCATGGGGATGACCATCACACACTTATATTATAATGTTCTAAGCCCTTATACACTTGCACAATTTATTTTAATTAATTAATTCATCGAGAATGAATGTTAAGGGGTTAACACAGTTTCCACTTTTTTTCCATTCAAGACAATCACACCAGTAGAGTTTACTTAATACTGTGAACCGTACAGCCCTGCCCACTGCCTAACCCTTCTAAGGATGTCTATGGAATCAATTCCCAGCAAAGCAAACACACCTCCCTCTACATAAAACATTTGCAACCAATTTCAGGGGAAGTCTGTGCCAGTTCCCATACACTTCTACATCGCTATGCAACTAGCAGCCTGGAAGATTCCACTCATTCCAGCACTCACAGTTTTCATACACAGACTAGCATACCACCGTGATCCCATCCCTAATGCATTTGCTTTTTGTTCTGTGGAGTGCAGAATGTGGTTATTGGAGACATTTTTTTGAGCAAATGTTTTAAGGCAGTTTTTGGAAGACAAAATATTTTTTTATTCGCCTTGTTTATCAAGGTGTGGCCTTCAACAGTATTGTCCAAAAGCTGCTGTGTGTCACAACAGCAACATCTGCACAGATCTGATAGTCACATGTAGGATGATTGTAGACACAACTCTGCTGCGAGGTATTCGAGGAGCTAGTTATCGTCTAGTAGGTCTGTTTTGCTGTGTGAGTGTGTGTTTGATGTGTGTGTGAAAGAAAGGGAGGGAGACATAGAGTCAGACATGGTGCTTTTAGGTAGCAGATCAAAGCAGCACTCCATGTAGCCATCTGAAGTAAGCTATTGTAACAGGATTATCGTATCACAGCAGGACAAATTCCACAGCATCCAGATACAGGACTCTCTCTGTGTGTGTGTGCGTGTGTGTGTGTGTGTGTGTGAAAGCCCATTTTAAACTTCATACCAGTGTATTTGGTTTAACTTGGGACAAAATTTGTGTCTCCAACTTGATTTCAGTGCAGTTGGTGCTGAATTTAACAATTTTTTACCACTCGAGAATTGATAAAAATTATCAATAATCCCTCCAAAATACCACATTAAGACACCAAGACCTTGAGGAACACCATAGAAAAAGCCATGCTGTGATTTGGTATCAAAAACTTTTTGACATTTGGAGATTTCTGCAAGAATTGCATTTTCCGGCTATTGGATGACGAGCGCTTCTGTTGTGTAAACTGCTCAGAAACCCCCTTATTGTCAATCTACCTAGGAAAGCCATCCATCCTCTGAATGCTCTAGGTCTCTAGTTTGTGGCTGTAAAGTTTCATGAGGCTGTGATTATCCTAGAGGTCACCAAAGGTCATTTTTTACAGTGAGGTCAAGTTTAAAAAAAAATGGTCTCAATACAATGAAATGGCTACTATGGGGACTAACATCATCACACATGAATACAGTTGGGCTCATTCGATCCACAAGAGACTCAGCTTTAAAGTGATACCCAATTGATGCAATTCCAAGACTGTTTAGGGGCCCCAGTATGCAGAAATATTCAAATACACCATTTTAAAATATAGGCGAAAATAACGAATTTGTACTGCATGCAAAAAACTGCATGGGATTGCTATAAAGTGGGCATGTCTGTAAAGGGGAGACTCGTGGGTACCCATAGAACCAGAGTCTGAAATTAGCACCCGTCACCCACCAAATGCGGGTAAATTGTTGGCAGTTGCGGGTAAAATCGTCAGGCCATATGCCACTTTGGCAGACAGGGAAAATGCTAGTGATGGGAATAGAGATCCGGTTCCCATTAAGGACAGGTTCTTACTTGTCCAATTCCTTGGTATCTCATGCTTCTGTGACTATTGATTGCTCTGTATTGTTGCTTTCCAACAGTTACGCATGCACAATGACGCATATGCATGCTGTATTATGTTTCAGCTTGTTTGACCGGAGACTAGGCGGAGAGAAAAAAGGCATGCCACTACTAAACCTGAGGGGACACACCCTGTTTGTTTACCTGATAATGCTACACTGGGAGCAACAAATCTGTGTTGAAATCTGCAGGTGGAGAGTTAGTAACGTTAGCTGTTAGCAGCCGGTGGGCAGCACAGTCCTGCTTGGCCAAATAATGGAGTTACCAACATTAATGGAGGTGCCATTTAGTTATTATTATGAGGCGTTCACACGCTGCTCAGGAAAAAAAACTATTGGGCGAAGGTAAATTACAACGTTATCATGATGTGTTCACATGTAATATTGTAAAATAAAGATTATGGCGAGAAACCTCAGTAAATCCAGTTTTTTAAAAGAGATGTTTTCACGGCAATATAAAATAGATATTAGAGGGAATTATGACGTGTTTAACTTCCTAACATTAGCTCTAAGCAGTTTGCCAATTTTTTTTAAATCAAAGCAAATATTTAAATAATCATAATCATTTGAATGTGTGTTTTTATGCAAACACCAACAACAGATGACAATAACAAAGTACAGTACAGTACTGTTTACGGTACCCTCCCAGGTCAGAGGTCAAGGGACCCCTTTGAAAATCGCCATGCCAGTTTTTCCTCGCCAAAATTTAACATAAATTCGTAGTGTTATTTAGCATTCTTCCCGACAAGCTAGCATGACATAGTTGGTACCAGTGGATTCCTTGGGTTTTTCTAGTTTCATATGATGCCAGTATCTTCACCTGAAAACCTTGAAAACTGAGCCCGCTGCATTCTCCGAAAGACAGAATAGCGTCCGAGCCCGTCGGCAGGCCGTCAGAGTTTTAAGGCGTTAATCTCAGATACACTTCTTGCACAGACATTGCATCTTCAATACGGCGTCGCATTCTCTACAAAATCTGACATGCAAAACGACAAACTGCATTAATTTTTTTCAAGTCACCAAGCATTACAGAGCTACTTCCCCATGCCATTATGTGTTGAGTGCATCCTCTTAATGGGACAACTGATTCTCCGTCCTGTTCACAGTGATCAAGTGAGAGCCTTTTGGAAAGAGGCATGAAAACCTCTGCTAATCCCATTAACATGAGGTAACATGAGAATCTGAAGGCCTGGGAATCACTTAAGCCAGAGGTGTCTTCCTGTGCTTCATATTAGATTTGACTGTAGCGTAATCACATTCATGGCCACTTCTGCTGCGATCCTGCACAAGTGTGATTTGATTTGCGTTGGAGTTGTAAGCTGAAGAAGATATTCCTTTCGCGTTATTTTGTTTTTTGTCAGCTCCTCATTTTAGTCCTGCAGTGTGAGGATTTTACCAATTTCCTTCCTAGTGAAATGTGTTATACATTCATATATATTCATATACATATATTAGGGCTGTCAATCGATTAAAATATTTAATCGCAATTAATGCCATGATTGTCCATAGTTAATCGCGATTAATCGCAAATTAATCATACATTTTTTATCTGTTCAAAATGTACCTTAAAGGGAGATCCGTCAAGTATTTAATACACTTATCAACATGGCAGTAGGCAAATATTCTTGATTTATGCAAATGTATGTATATATTTATTAAATATTGTCCAGAAACCCTCACAGGTACTGCATTTAGCATAAAAAAATATGCTCAAATCATAACATGGCAAACTCCAGCCCAACAGACAACAACAACAGCTGTCAGTGTTTCAGTGTGCTGACTTGACTTTGACTTGCCCCAAAACTGCATGTGATTAACATAAAGTGGGCATGTCTGTAAAGGGGAGACTTGTGGGTACCTGTAGAATCTATTTTTCATTCACATATCTGGAGGTCAGAGGTCAAGGGACCCCTTTGAAAATGGCCATGACAGTTTTTCCTTGCCAAAATGTACCATAAGTTTGGAGCGTTATTTAGCCTCCTTTGCGACAAGCTAGTATGACATGGTTGGTACCAATGAATTCCTTATGTTTTCTAGTTTAGTATGATGCCAGCATCAGTAAAAACAAATTTGTGTTAGCACGTTATTATCACGTCAACTTTGACAGCCCTATATATATATACATATGTAGACCACATTTTCTGAAGTGTCTGTTGTTTTTCTGGTGCGCTTCTTCAGGTATATCTGGGCCAAGATGGCCAGGTGGAGGTATATGCGAACATGACGATCCAGCCCAACTCGCCCATCAACAGTGACCTTTTATTGGACCAGAAAGGAGCACACATCTACATCATGACCAAAACTACTGTAAGTATAAAGACGTAGTAACACTATTTCGGACAATTAGAGGGAGTAAATGTAACTTTCTGTCTGGTTTATGGAGTCCAGCAGATTATGTTAGCAAGTTAGCCATCATAGGTTTCCACAAATCTTTGAACTAGTCAACAGATGTATAACAACCGTACCCGTTCTTGGCGCGTCTGTCCTCTGAACCCACTCACCCAGATGTCTCCATACACGAGACTGAACATGGCTCGTCATTCATCGGCGGACAATTTATCGTTTGTCAGAGTGTTTTTCAGGCTTTGATACTTCCTCAAGCTGTGTCCCTCTCACAGAAAAATAGGATAAAAGAATAAGAGGCAAAGAACATAAGAGAAAACAGAGAGGCCAGCTGGCTGGCGAGGTCAAAGGTCACTAACCCCGCTGTGATGGGTACAACAGTCAGCCGGAGGTGTAAGGTCAGACATAACAATGGTATTGATCGGAGAAAGTGGCCTCCATTGTGTTGGCACACTCCCTACAGAGTGTCTGTGTGGGTAGCCATAGATGCTGATGGATATGGGAAACTGTTTGTCTATACATTGAATGGCTTGTCTCACTTCTGGACCACTGAATGCCTTCATCTGAATGTAGAGCTTTAAGCCTCAAGTTATATTTTAAATGCATTCATCTAAAACAAACTAATTATGATTACAAGCACTGCAATTGCCATTAAGGTAGTGTGTCATAAGCAGATTGAAGTTTAGTTTCTTGAAGTAAGAAATATTGTAATCAAAAAATAAAATAAAGAGCTCACTCATTACTAAATCAAAGAGAGAAAAACATACATACAATCGAAAATGAATTGCACATTCTTTATTTGTTCAAAATGTACCTTAAAGGGAGATTTGTCAAGTATGTAATACTCTTATCAACATGGGAGTGGGCAAATAAGCTTGCTTTATGCAAATGTATGTATATATTTATTATTGTAAATCAAACAAACATACAAACTAATTATGATTACAAGCACTACAATTGTCCTAAAGTTTGTTATGTGTGATAAGCAGATTGAAGTTTAGTTTCTTGGAGTCAGATATATTGACATCATTTTTACAAGTGTGGGTAAAGCCAATGAACCACCACTTCTCTGGCTAAATAAATAAAAAAAGAGGCAAAAGGCAGGATACCATGAAACCAACTATCCTATAGCACTCATTACTAAATCAAAGAAAGACAAACATATAACTTTGTTAATGTAGGTGTTGAAAGCTCTGACAGACTCCTCTTACTAGTATTATGACATAGCTAGCTGGATAGTTGTGAGCTAGCTAGTAAGGCCTGTATGGCTATTTTGAAGCAGGTTGGCATTATGGCTGCAGGGATGACATATTTTACTGGCCAAACAGGAAGTTAGCATCGTCCTGGTTCCCTTGACAAAAAGCAGATGTGATTTTTTTCCATTGGATTTTGGATTATTAGACCTATTGCAGAAAAGCTCTGCGGCAAACGAGATAATCAGCAAGATAATCTTCACAAATGAACACCACTTTTATGATTTTTGAAGTGTGAATGCAATCGCCAGAAGTAAAAAAGCTAACGCTTTAAACAAACTACACCACCGTCGCATGAACGTGGGTACACACAACGAGGCTGTAAAGGCGGACGAGTTGGTGTGATGACGTTTAGTTGTCTCATTTAGCCACTTGTTAGCAACCGCCTTTTTTAAGACACGTAAAAGCTTCAAAATTCACGAGTGCGATATTTACTGACATATTTTACATCATAGAACAAGACTTTAAAATCTCTTCAGCTTGTGTTAACAACATACCTTATATCAAACTAAAAACCCTTTCAAAAACCCATTGACTTCGAGACAAGGCAACTGGAAGTGCTAAGATGCTAACTCATTTACGGGTTTTAGGACTCATTCCTTCAGCACTCTATTATAAGCTAACCTAGCCAATGATAGATTAGATAGCATGAGTTGCTTATGTTAGCTGCAAGAGCACTAAATTACTTATGATGCGGTTAAGGGCACACACTGAAAGAGGCAAGAAGTAAAAGCAGTAACCTAAACAGGTAATGTTATGGACCTTAACACTGTCATTAGTAGCTGAAGCAATACATTGTTTAGTCTGAAGCTCAGACTAACCTACTAAAGGTTAACTAGCTACCTAGCTTAGATGGGCTAATATGGCAAATTTGAATTTGGATGGTCAGGAAGGCTAACGTTAAAGTTGAACTTGTCAACTTGGATAACTTAAGAATGTCTGGCTGCTTTTTCTCTCAGCCACACAATAAACTTGTAGTTGACTTCAAACATACTTGGCCTAGTTAAAAAAGTTTAAAGGTCCCATATTGTAAAAAGTGAGATTTTCATGTCTTTTATATTATAAAGCAGGTTTAAGTGCTATATAAATACTGTTAAACTATCAAAACGCTCAATATACTGAGAAATACACACAGCCCGTATTCAAAAATTGTGCGTTTGAAACAAGCCGTTAGGATTTCTGTCCATTTGTGATGTCACAAATCTACAATATTTAGAACATTACACGGTTTTAAACGTAAACATTCTAAATGTGTCCCAGTTTATTTCCTGCTGCAGTGTATGTGAATGACCCCAGCTGACAGGAAGTAAACATGGACCCAAGCTGTTGCCTAGCAACGCGATTCCTTCGATTCCATTGAAATGCACTAAAACGGAGCGTTTCAGACAGAGGGTAAATACAGGTATTTTTTGACAGACCTTATGAGGAATATAAAGTTGTTTTTTTTAACATTACAGCATGTAAACATGTTCTAGTAGAAACACAAAATACAAGTATGAACCTTGAAATTAGCATGATATGGGACCTTTAAAAAAGTCATAATGTTAGCATTATATTACTTGCCTGTAGCTATCCAGGTAAGCTAGTTAGCCCATTGGCTACCTTGAAAGCAACTGTCATAAACAAATGATTCAAAGTCATTTATATTGTGATGTCATCAATTATGTTTTTGCAAAAAATAAAAACAAAAACATAAAACATGGAGAATAGTCTCGAAACAATTAAGTGCTCTTTAGGATTTGGCAAGCGGTAATAATAGAGCAATGATTATTCTGCTTACTCGGTCGGTATGTAAGTCTATAACATTGCAGCTGGCAATAAAATGAAATCCAAGGCACTCTGGTGTAGTTAAACATCCTTTATAAGGTCTCTCGTTCCTTAATGAAGGACTCACATTTCTTTGAATTGCTTACCACAGTTATTGACCTTTAGACACACTGATTGTGTGTGCTGAGCAATAACAGCTTTATTCTTATTCATGCTGGGAAATTTGGCCAGAGAGTTTCTGAAATGAAAACAGCAGCTCTTTTGTGATTTATTATTTTTAAAACCATTATACCGAGGAGACCATGAAGGTGAAACAGAAGATCGCAACCTAGTACCTGGTATCCACCTAATTCACCACGTGAATTTGTCTTTGAGCACTCCCTTATCTGTGTGTGTTTTCAGGTAGAGAAGCGTCCGGTGGCAGAATGTGGAGACCACCTGGACTGTCAGTCCTGTCTGTCTGCCAAAGACCCCTACTGTGGCTGGTGTGTCCTGGAGGGACGGTGAGTCAGTGTACATATAATGGTGGGGCTACTGCGAATGCTCTCTTGCATCCCTCCTTGTCAGTGTTGCCAGAACTCGTGAAAGAAACAAGCAACCAGGTCCATCGAAACAAGCCCAAAAGAAGCAACTCCCCCCGCCCCAAAAAAAGCCTAAAACAAGCGACCTTACCCACCTACCACCGTATGAGAGTGAGAGGTGGCCACTTGATCACTTCATATATATGCAAGAATTATTTTTGGATTGGATGCGTTGCATTGCATTTTTGCATCCATTTTTAGCTTGTAACTTTACATTTTTCTTGTTAACTAAACTTAAAGTTGAACTTGTAATTTTTGCATTTTGTTTCATTTTTGCATTTTTGCAAAGACCGTGAATCCAATGTCTGTAAGCCTCACTGAAGAGAACAGTGCTGCGTTTCGTTTATGTTTTTCCAGTGCTAGCATGTTGAACCAGATTGTGCTCGTATGTCACACTGCCCCTCGAATCATCCCCCACTTGAGGGCGAATCCAATCTTTATGTCCACTCTTCTTTTTCCCAGTCTTTGTTGTACTTTTTGCCATATTTTGCCAACTTAGTACCTGGCATTGTTAGCTGAACTCAATCAACCCCGCAAAGATTTGTCTCACAACAACAACAACAACACTCTGAGTGATGGTGGTGGTTGCGGGGGTTGTGTGCGGATCTTGCCACAGGACAAACTAGACTAACTTTAGAAACAAGCCCCAAAAATGTAATTAAAAGACTTGGCAACTCTGCTCCCTGTCTACTTCCTCTTTCCTTGTCTCTCTCATCCCTCTGTGTTATTTCAGGTGTGGCCAGCGCTGGGAGTGCCAGCGAGGGTCTGTGCAAGGCCAGTGGCTTTGGAGTTTCAACCAGATGCAGCAGTGCCTCAGTATCCAGCGCCTGAGCCTCTACAACATCAGCCGGGGGGAGAGAACTGATGTAATGCAGTGGGGAAGAGTGGGGAACAGATGCACAATAATAACCTACTGTGTGCCAGTCGTAGTCTTTCTTAACTCTCTCTGTCTCACACATTATCAGTTTCTGCTCACATCATTTCCTTGATGTCCCTTTCCCATTCTGTCTCCCTCCCTCAGATTACAGTGTCAGTAGAGGGCCTCCCAAGCCTAGGAAAAGGAGAGGCCTACTCTTGCTTCTTCCAGGACACAGAAGCTCCTGCCTCACTCACTAACACCGGTGTGATATGCTCCACCCCTGACGCCAGCAGTCTGCCCCCCATTGGCCATGGAGATGGTGAGTAGTTTTTGTATTAGGTCAGCAATTGTACCCAATGAGTCAACCTTTTATACAAAACTTATGGTGTCACCATTCTCCAAATGAGTGGATGATTCGATTTGAACATTTTTTTTTTCCCAGCACTGACGGCTATGCCATTGTTAGACTATGGAGTCTTGATTCGTAAAGATCAACAGATCATTGGTTTTATGCCTTGACAACTGTCAATTTACATTTTCAAATTCTTCTTTAAAAAGATTTTACATGGTATCAAGTGTGATATTACTACCATATCTTTTTCGGAATGTACCACACTAAGGCCATATGGTGAGTCACCATGGCAGAAGGGTACTTTACGATAACAGCTTGAGTTCCTGCTCCTGCAAAAAGCCACCAGAGGCCTGTGCTACGAAGTGAGTTCAACATACCCAGGGTATCTTCTTGTTATCTGGCTTAACTAACCCCAACAAGCGTGATCCTGTTAAGCGTTCCAACGAAGGTGGTTATCAACTCGGTAAATCAAACCCAGGGTTTCTCAATCTGGCTATGAGCCAGTCACATGAAAGGGGCGGTGTTTGCAGCATGTGACCAATAATAATAATTGGAATAATAGAGAATAATAAACAAATACGAAGAAGTTAAACACATAATTCCGGACTAAAAATAACACGGCTGAAGCTGCCAAATGCAGGAAGGACAGCTGGCAAAAGAAAACGTAAATTAACAGACTTATTCATTTAACGGAACACTCAAAGGTCAGATAGATACGTCTAGTTGGGACAGTGATGTATAAATAGCTTTCAAAATAAAATCTATGAACAGATTACAATAGTTTATATTATGATATTGATAATGCCCAACTTTGCACAGCTCAAACTGCACTGTGTCGCGAACATAGAATGCTCTCTTCCACCGGGAAACAACAGTTGGTGTAGCTCTATTGTCGTCAGGTGGAAACAGTAGGGATTATACACACTGTTCAGTTCCAGAAACAGGCTAAGATAACAAAAAGAGAAAAAAAACGTGTAATAATTTGCCACAAATTGGGAGAAATACGGGAGAATTTTGACCCCGGGAGGAAACCGGGAGAGGGACATGAAAAAATCGGGAGGGTTGGCAAGGATGTACCAGTAAGCTACGCTGTGTCATCTTTGAAGTGTTGATGTTTTTTTCTTCATCAGCGTGGAGAAAAAAAGAAAATACAGGGTCCAAATCGAGAGTTCAATTCGATCGATTTTAGAATCAAAATCGTGACACCCCTATAAAACACACAAATTTGGGTGCAACGAGGACTATCATTTTTTTCAAATCTTTATTGCAAGTCAGAAATGTGAAATTTACAAAACTACGAAAGCAGCGCTATGATGCTTACGAGAATGACATTTGAAATTGACATGTGGCTTGTTGTTTTGATGCAGAGTTTGTGATGGTGACCCTGTCACTGCGTTTCACAAACGTGACGGTAGCAGAGACAGAATTCACCTTCTACAACTGCAGCTTGGTCCAGCAGCTCTCTGGACGCAGGCCGTGAGTACACACACACACACACACACACACACACACACACACACACACACACACACACACATCTCATCATTCAACACATATTGAGTGTTGTTTGGTAGAAGTCATTTTATTTTCTGCTGTAGTTCATAAGGGATGCACCGATACCGGATCGGATATCGGGCCGATACTGACTCAAATAGCATCGGATATCGCTGACTATGGGGCCGATCTATTCAATTCAATTTTATGTTTATATACTATTTACATTATAAACTGGAATTTTAATTCTTGTTTAAGTTTTGACCAATTTGTTGTTGCATTAAAAAAGGTTTACATAGAATTGTAATTTCTGTTAATTTTGAAGATTTTTTACCAAGTTGCTGATGTACAATTTATAATTTAAATATTAATTAACAATGAAATAAATTTATATCTATATATTTATTGGTTTTACAAAGTTAGGAAAGCAATGATTAAGTCGAGCCTGATGTTGTCTTACACATAAAAGCATGATCCCAGTCACTTCCACGCAGTGAGGCATACAGCTTATTAATTAAAGACTGGCATGGGATCGGTACTCGGTATCGGCAGATACCCAAAGCCCAGGTATCACTATTGGTATCGAGACTGAAAAAGTCGGATCGGTGCACCCCCTAGTAGTTCAGCATGTTTTAATACCAACTGAAACTACTGAGCAAGATGCCATGGAACAGCAAAGTATAATTAAAACAGTTTTAGATCATCTGAGGATGTGTGAGAATGAGTTTGTAGGATTTGCCTTAAGGGCTTTCTAACATTTTTATTGCCACTAATTTAAATCATGTTTTCTTTTGTTGTTCTGCCTGTACCCCTGCTGCGTGCTCTGCTAGATGCCAAGGGTGTGTAAGCAGTCGCTGGGGGTGTAACTGGTGTATCCACCAGCATGTCTGCACACACAAACAAACTTGCAGCCAAGGAGTCACCATCTACAACCAAAATGTGAGTCATCATTTAGTCTGGAAAGGAAAGCTTTTGATTGTACTGAGAGATGTTCCAGAGAGGCGTTGATTCAATTCTGTGGTCACTTTGGAGGCTGCAGTTTGTGGTGCTGTAGATTATTATATTGAGAGGTATTTTTAATATTTTGTCCACCCCATTTACATCAATGAGTACTTATTATTAGAATTAGGGCTGTCAAAGTTAACGTGTTAACGCAAATTTGTTTTAATGCCACTAATTTCTTTAACGCATTAACGCAATTCGATCTTTCAGTGGTTGTGGCGGGCTCAGTTTTCAGTTTCATCATATGAAACTAGAAAACGTAAGGAATCCATTGGTACCAACTATGACTAACTAACTTGTCATGAAGGAGGCTAAATAACGCTCCAAAGTTACGCTAAATTTTGGCGAGGAAAAACTGTCATGGCCATTTTCAAAGGGGTCCCTTGACCTCTGACCTCAAGTTATGTGAATGGAAAAATGGATTCTATGGGTACCCACGAGTCTCCCCTTTACAGACATGCCCACTTTATGATAATCACATGCATTTTATGGCAAGTCATAGTCAAGTCAGCACACTGACACACTGACAGCTGTTGTTGCTTGTTGGGCTTGAGTTTGCCATGTTATGATTTAAGCATATGTTTTTATGCTAAATGCAATACCTGTGAGGGTTTCTGGACAATATTTGTCATTGTTATGTGTTGTTTATTGATTTTCAATAATAAATATATACATACGTTTGCATAAAGGAAGTATATTTGCCCACTCTCATTTTGATAAGAGTATTAAATACTTGACACATCTCCCTCTAAGGTACATTTTGAACAGATAAAAAATGTGCGATTAATTTGCGATAAATCGCGATTAACTATTTTAATCGATTGACAGCCTTAATTAGAATATAGCCTAATAGATTATAACCCTATACAAATCAACAGCACCACAAACTCCAAAATAACCACAAAGTTGAGTCAACACCTCTGAAACTGTCTCAGCGAAAAAGGAATCATCCTTCATGAAGGTAGGATTTGTTGCAGGACAGTTGTATTAGACTGTATTAGTTTTAGCTAGGTGTACCTAATAAACTTACAACTGAGCGCATACTGTATATATCGGGAAAACACTGTGCGGAATGTAATTTAAAGGCACTAGGTTTGTTTTGCTGAGCATATATCATACTGCATTGTGTAACATGCTGCACATTAGTCTGTTGTGCATGTCTGTTTGCTTTGTTTGGTGTAGTTTTCTGTTTGTATTTTTTAAGTGCCGTTTTACCATGAATCTTTATTATTTTTCTCATAAGTTGCTTCTTAGGCCCTGTCTATACGTACACAGATATTTTAATTAAAAACGATTACTTTCCCCTCTGTTAAAAAAAAATAAATCTGTCCACATGGCCTTCGTTTTACAAAATATCTCCGTCGACACTAGAACGGAAAAACAACTCCAAACGCTCACCCTTACTTGTCACCATAAGTGAGATCACAAGTTAAGGGTCCAGGAATTTTGTTAGCACCCTTCTCACTCCCTTTTTTTCAGCTTCATTACAGTCAGTTGGATAACAGTTACTGTTAGTGGGGGGGGCTGGGATTCCTGGTCGAACTACATGACTCATCACTCTGCTGTCATCAACTGTCTCTTTACATGCATAAATGACGAAAAGGAGCTCATTCAGGTTTATGTCCACAGCCCTTCTGAGTGCTCCAAGCCTCGCCTTTAATCGCCCAAAAGCACATTCCAACATGTTTAATATGTTCCCTGCTTTGGCATCCTGTGACTGGAACATTTTTCAAGTAGTAATTAGTCTGAGCAGTGCTAACAAAACATAATAAGGCTGTTAGTCCGCCATCTTTGTTATTTTTTCTGGGCATGCTCATTACACAAAGCAACAATGTGGGCATGCGCGAAATGAGGAGAGGACATCATCGTTTCCCAAACGCTCCGTTTTACATGTCCACACAGATACAAAGTAACCAGAGTTTTTTCAAATCTGCACCTTAGAAGGCATTAGGGATGCGAGGGTGACGAAAATTTCCCACCGGTTGATAAACTTGTGACAACAACGGTGTTACCGATTACACCGGACATTTTACAAGAAAATATGACGGTCAATATGTGTAGCGCGCTTACTTTGATCTGAGCTGTGTGTCTGGCCTCTCCGATAGAGCTTTTGTAGCGGGGCCGCAGGGGTCTACTTGGCTTCGCTGCGCCGCGTACACCGGCAGTGATCGCTCCGTTCTCCCCGCGGCGATTACCTCATTAACGTTACGGTTCTCTTATAGCATTGGGTTTAAATCTGAAATATTGCCAAATAGGCACGTTTGCTTTTTGCTTCGACACCAAATCCTCCGCCATCTCTCGGTCTGTCAACTCTCTCCTGTCCCGTGTTTGAAATATAACACCTGCTACTCTGAGCTGAGACTCCGTATGGAATAGATGCATTCACTGTTTGTAGCGTCCGTCGTCCAACTATCTATCGATAACATGCCGCTGATACGCCAAAATGAACTAAATAGGTTTTATTTCTGTAACAAAAAGCGAAACGACGATGGGGGCGGTGGGTATGTAATGTAATCGGTGTGTGCCCGACCACCGTGTAACACCGGTAACACCGACTACCGCAACAAGCCTAGAAGGCGTTTTCAAAAATAGGCCAAAGGGTAGAGGAAAATATCCGTTTTTATAAATATCTGTACACGTGTAGACAGGGCCTAAATGTATTTGCATACCCTTCTGTTTTATCCTAATTTTGTCTTCCCCCTGCTTTTTTCTCGTCCTCCCCTTCCCTCGCTTGTTCACTTGTGCTACTCCATCGTCAAGTTCAAACCGCCAACACCCACCATCCCACCACCCACCAGAAATTTGACCCCTTTACTTCCCACTGTCCGGGCTGCTACAACAACAGCAACAACAACAACAACAACCACAACAACAACAACAACACAGCCACCGTCCACAGAGACACCTACCCCCACCACAGCAGCTGTCCCTTCAACTCCCACAGCAGTGACACCACCCACCACCCCTAATGCTGAACCCATCTCTCCCCTCACCCTGGCCACAACTTCCCCCTTTGTCAGACTCTTCAGCCAGGCCACTACCATACACAGCGACGTCACCACCACAAGCGGATCCCTCCCTGATGTGGAGGGAACGACAGAGGGAAACGGTGGCACTATAAGAGGTTTCTCAGAGGATGAAGAGACTGAAACCTTGAATATCACTGTCGAAACTCCCCGCACTACATTACCCAGCAGCACTAGTGGCAAAGTAGACCCCGACCTGATATTTTTAGAGCCATCTGTTGAAGTGGTGGGCTCTTCCTCTGATGTAAGCTCAACCACCTCCAGCGAAGTGTCCCTTTTAATAGACATCCCTATCGGTGACAATACGGAGTCCATTCCTCTGGCCGGCTCTGCAGAGAATGACTCACATCCATTGTTCAGTGAGTGGGAGACGCCAGAGGGAGAGACCGACGTGGACTCTGGCGCCAGCGAAAAGCCGTTCCTCTACACACAATCACCCGAAACAGTTATTGACCCCAACTCTGAATCTGCAGCAAACTACCAGTCAGATTCTTCGACTGACTCTTATTTTCTGGTGAGTGCAGAAGCCACGTGTGCAGCTATAGTCTATAAATCGTACTGTTGCTCCAGTCGCCATGAGAAACCGCTTAAAGGAGAAGTTGTGGGAAATACTATTTTGTATTTTGTACAAAATCAGTCTTCAATCAACTGAGAAGTTCAAGGCACTTTAACTTGACAGGCCTTAATGACTTGTCGACCCTCCCCATACCATTTCTGTTCATCTCACCCAATGATAGCTGCATTTTCACAGGTTGCTATCCCTGATCATTACATTTTCAAGTCAACTCCCTCCTTGTAATTCATTGCTGTGGTGTGTTTTCGTGTTGGTGGTCACTTAGTTATTGCTACTATTTAAGTTTCATGTATATTTGCAGTTCCTTTGTTTTCATAATCTCCCATTTCTCACTTTACGCTAGACTAGGTATAAGATGGGATGGCTACTCCCACGTTGGATTTATTCATTTTTTAGAGGATTTTTCTTCTGACTTTTCTTTACCTAAAACAAAGATGATTTTAGTTGGATCGTTTTTGTGGACAGTCTTCAAGGTAAATCTAGGTTTGGTGGACAACCCCATCCATACTTTTTGCGTCCCATCCGCTAACATGGAGGGGGCGGTAATTAGGATCTATACTGCAGCCAGCCACCAGGGGGCGATCAGGATGTTTTAGCTTCACTTTTGGGGAGCTGTCATGTCGTCCATCTTTACATACAGTCTATGGTTCACACTAAGTCGCTTAGTTCCAGTCAAATCAAATAGTAACAGTTCAGTGAAACTCTTTTGATGTTGTTGCATGACAACACCCGCATGCACACATGTCCAAAAAACATTTGTTAAGATCGAGGCGGAAGAAGTTGCGTGACCTGCATGGAGCCCTGATCTGAATGTCTTGGGTATGAACTGGAACATGAGCCAGGCCTAACCCTATTGCCACTTATTCAAACATCTAGTGGAAGTCTGTCTCAGACAAGATAACTTGTCAACTGATGCCCATGATTATATAATGGACACCTGTTCTGAGATCCTTTTGTGTAGGATATAGATATCGGTTTATAAAGCATAGCTGCATTTTCTTTTCCCTTTATGTATAGATATGTCTCATTATAATGGTTAATAATGTGTCATCAGGAATGTCCGTGTGTGGAGAAAGTTCAGGATTCCTCTCTTCTCCCTGTCAATGTGGAGAGGAAAGTCACTCTGGTGGGACAACACCTAAACCTGTTTCAGGTAACGTAACCATCCATAGGTTCAACAGCCCTTTGTCTTAGTAGGGCAAGACTACATTCTAGCTGTATTCATGCAGGTTATTCATATGATCTTGAAAAAAATATCCTTTGTATAGCTTCAGCTAAAAGGTTTGTTTGCTGTTATCAATAAGTAAGTCTTAAAGTCTCTTCACCAGCAGTGAGTACGAGAGCAGCTTTGCAAACCCCCGCGTTGACGTACGCTCCAGGAGTCAATGCAGCGTCTATGTATATATGTCTATGACTGTGACAGTAGGATAAAAATCAGTTTGTACCACTTACTGTGCCCCAAAACTTTGTAATGTGTGTGTCTGTGCACATAAACGTATGTGTTGTGTTCATTTAGGATGACAATTTGGACTACGAGTGTGTGTTGGACATTGAGAATCAGTCAGTGGTGGTGGATGCCTCCGTGGAGCCGGATGCCACACAACAATCAGTCTTCTTTATCACCTGTCAACCTCACCAGGTCAGAACACATCTCAATATAGTGATTCATCTCAGTGTGTTGTCGTGTTCAGTCGACACTCTTCAAGTCTGGAAATAATGGTGTCTGGAAACTTTCAGATTGTTGAAAGTATTTCTCGACAACATTAGATATTCATGACGAAATAATCAACAATTACAGTAGGGCTGTCACAATATCAGATTTTCACTGCACGATTATCATGTCCAAAAGGATTCACGATAACAATATTATCGCGTTATCCATAGAAAATTAAAAAATTATAATAATTTTATTGTGCGTTTTGTCTCTTTTTTGACAAATAAATTACACTAAAAATACAAGTGTAGAAGGTGGAGAGAGAGTCGGTAACCATAACTGTATGTATATATATATATATATATATATATACAGTATATAGAATGTGCCTTGTGCATTGCACATTCTACTTCAATATATGTAAAGGATAATGTACAGCGAGCCGGTCATTGTTGTGAAATAAACCGCGACAGGGGTCTTGCATCGTCCTGTAGGTGTTTATTTCACAAAGTGACCCACAAGTTGTACATTATCCCGCTTATTACACGGCTACTTGCTTAAGAAATCAATAATTTGACACAAAAACGGTCCGCCAGAGTCCGACATCAGAACTGCGCCCATAGCAACGGTCTGTTATACATAGCAACGGTCTGCTATAAAGAAATAACAGACCGTAGAATGCCGTGATTGACCAATCAGAATAGAGTATTCAACAAAGCCGTGTAATAAATAAAGTTATTTACACCATATCATATGTGTATTATTAACATGATGTCAGTATTTTTTTTTTTTTTTTTAAATATCACGGTTATCGTTAATACCAGTATATTGCGACACCCCTAAATCACAGTGAGAAAAACAAGGACAAAAATGTAATATGAAACAACTAGGGCTGTCAAAATGAATGCGATAATAACACTTTAACGCAAATTGGTTTTAACGCCACTGATTTCTTTAAGGCATTAACGCAACGTCCGAATTTTCAGGTTGTAGCGGGCTCAGTTATAAAGCTAGAGTGAAGATACTGGCATCATATGAAACTACAAAAACCTAAGGAATCCATTGATACCAACCAGCTTGTTGTAAAGGAGGCTAAATAACGCTCCAAACTTATGCTACATTTTGGCGAGGAAAAACTAGCATGGCCATTTTCAAAGGGGTCCCTTGACCTCTGACCTCAAGATATGTGAATCATTGTTATAAATTGATTGAGAAAATGGGTTTTCAGGCCTCAGAAAAACAGGCTTCTATCAGAAATTGGTCCAATGCTAATCACCCAGATCTTCTTCCATTTATTTCAAACAGTGTGATGACATTCATCACTCCCAGTGTGACACCATCTTTCATGAGCTGCCTAGTTCGAGTCACCATTGTGAAGCGGCAATACAAGAATTTGCTTTTACAAACTGCCGATTGACAACTTATTTGTCTGTTTCAATCTGACGGCGTAAACCCCAACCATCTTAATGACAGTAAATCACCATAAATCAACAAAAAGAAAGGTCATAACCAACACCAACAAACCAGCGGCATGCTGCATTAAAAAAGATCAATAAACCGCCGTCTCTTGATCATGTACGTGTGTGTTTCCATGAGTGTGTTTCATTAGCTCTCACAGTCAGATAATTTGACACATGCTGTAACTGCTCTGCACATGGATGTGCATAACATCAACTCATATACCATATCACAAATAGTGCCGGTTTGACTCTTAATTGCCGTTCTTGTTTCAGTATGCCTATTCTGCCTTGATGGAGGAATACCCAGCCATGATCAACGTGAGAAGAAAAAACAACTTCCTCATCGACAGCGCTGAGGATCTGTATGGTGGGTGTTTTTGCTAGTATGTCTCTCTATGTGAGACCGTGTGTGTGAGAGAGAGAGAAGTTTTTTTGTGTGAGAGATGTGAGGCTGATCTGATTACATACTGTAGTAGGGCTGGGACGAGTCACCTATCTCCCGATTTGATACTATCACGATACTTTGGTGCCGATTCGATATGTATTGCGATTTTTATTAACTTTTTTAACACTAGACCATGGGAAAAAGTTGTATCAAACACTTTTACTTTGAAAAATATCTAAATTTATACAGTAAGAATGTTTGATTTTCAGCATGTATGTAGTCAGATATGTCCTGAAGTCAAATATATCAGTCATTGTCAGGAATTATTTATTACATTTTTTTTCCAGCAACTCAAAAATCAAAGAAAAAAGACATTTCCCTCACAAATTAGTGGTATTTTATTTTTTAATTTATAAGGGACATGTAATGTTTTATACTTCTCGTTTATATAATCCAATCAATCTTATTTCCATATTTTGTATATACAGTTCCTTTTGTTAACACCTTATTTTGAAAACCGGACGTAGTCAACACATCCTTCCTCTAACTTCTCCAAGTCCGTCGCTAGCTCTCCAGTCAGCTCCGTTCTCTTTATACATCCATGGTCAGCTCCATCGGGGTCGTTTGAATGCATTTAACATAAATGTCAGTATATGGGTGCTCTACAGTTGAAGCGTCGGCCCATTTGACCACGGAGATGTGAGTGGCCGCTGGCTTGACCGCACGTTATCGCAATACAATAACGTTTCCTGTCCGTGACAGAGTTAGCATGCAGCTTTAGCCGTGATGTCTAGCTCTGCTTTTCCTTGCAATGTGTGAAACCCAAAGTGTTTCCATACTTTACTGTACGTGTGGTGTTGGATTTAAAATGTGAGGGTGTGGGTCGTATCTGCCGTTTTCTACTTTTTCGTTTCGGCTCGCGGTAGCCAGCTGGTTTGTTTTGGTTGACGGATACGGAGCGGATATGACGTCACAGTACTCAGACTACACAAAAAAAAAGTGGTAACTTCCCTCTACGTCCACATAGACTCAAATGAAGCAAATATATCGATTCTGGCATTAGAAAATCAATTTCAAAATCGTAAAAAAAATTGAGATACATAGGTGATTGTTTTTTTTTCCACCCCTATACGGTAGTGGTACATAATGTATTGTTGTTTGAAATATAATGATGTAATTTCCTCACAGACTCTTCCCCTTCTCTCCCTTGTTTCAGTGACCCTGTTCAATTGTTCAGTGGGGCGGTCCGACTGCAGCCGATGTCGTACTGCCGAGCCCAAGTACGGCTGTGTTTGGTGTGGTGGTGCTGCTAGCTCTCGCTGTGTGTACCAGGACTCCTGCACCGAGGACATCAAACACACCTGTCCTGCACCCGTCATTCACTTTGTAAGAATTATTTACCTTCCTTCTGAACACAAGCAGCACTAAGACACTCAGGATATTTTTTGTTTTGAGAGGGAGATTAGCCTCTTAAAGACAGTAATGTCGGCCCGGATCGCCTGCGATCCCACGAGTCTCAGAGGGTTAAACACTTTTTTCATTATATTTATAAATTATCAAAGGGCCGGATCCAGCCCATCCATCCGTCCATTATCTGTAACCGATTTAAACAATTGAACAGGCCTGCCCCAGGCCAATCATACCATAAACCTATCATACATTGTATTGAACCATGAGCTGACTGAATCATTACATCCCTACTGGACACCCATTTTTATGTCACACTGTCATGGTATCTGAGGCATTATGTCAGAACAAGATTTCATACTTTTGCTCCTCCTGTGTTTCAGCTGGACCCAGTGTCCGGTCCCGTAGAGGGAGGGACAGTCGTGACTATTTCAGGATCCAACCTCGGCCAGAGAGCTGAAGACATTCAGAACTCGGTCACAGTAGCCGGGGTCCCCTGCAGCGTCATCCACAGTAGATATGAAGTCTCCTCAAGGTAAGTTTTCGGTCCACCTGAACATAAACTGATGGTAAAGTTTCTCCACCTTTTTTTTTTTTTAACTCTGACAGTCTTTACTTTGTAGGATAGTGTGTGAGACGACAAGCAGTGGAGGAGAGAAGCGCGGCCAGGCCTCGGTCAAAGTGAGGGGAGGAGGACTCGGACTGTCTGCTCAGATCTTCAGCTTCCAGGTAAACGCCTCAACCAGTCAGTATGTTTACGTGCACAGAAAAAAACAACAGGCTACTCCTTCATTTCTTAATGCAGAGTTGCAAAACTGCTGCTGATCTGTATTCACAGTTTTCCCCTAACTCTCAACCTTGTTTTGGAAGCTTTTCTTAGTGAGAGCCCAGCTTGTCCTCACAGCGTGAATATTTTACTTTTCTTTTTTTCTTCATTTTTAAACTTAGTAGTAACTAAGTAGTCTTCAAACCTCAACCGGCGCTGACTCAAGTGATCACTTGAGGACATTTATCAAACTTCATGCAGCTCGCTCTGCCACAAAAGGCTTGCTTATTTAACCCGCATCCTACCAACTGGGGTACCCGCAGACTCCAGAGGTATACTTTCTGTCATATCTCAGAGGTGCTTTAATCTATCATTCAAATTTTTCATGACTCATTGTTTTCTCTTTCTGTTTTGATTAGTGCTTTTTGAATAATCATTTTAAATACCGATGTACTGGGGTCCTAGGGGATTCTAGTTTATTCTTGGGGACCCCAGTCGGTGGTCCTTGCATGTTAAACATGTTGGTATGTTGAATGCTTGTAAACCCAGCGAATATCCACAGAAACTCCTGCTACACTCTTTTTCAGCAAGCCTGCCTCGTTCTTGGCAGGATTGTATAATTATGCTGAAGCAAGCTAACAAGCATTTAAAAAAACAAAGAACATCTCTGGGGCATTTTCACACCCAGTTCACAAGCAAGCAGTTACTTTGAATCCTTGCATGTTTCCCCCCCCCTGAGTTTGGCTCAGTTACACATATGAGAACACAGTAATCGCTCTTGGGTGTGGACCAAAACAGATGCACCGAGACTTCGCTGAGAGAGGGTGGGGCTTGGGGGGGTCCCTTGGTATTTTTTCTAAACTAATCCTGAAACGCCTCATTCGGTAAATGTGATACGACCGCGATCGAAGACAGGAAGCATCGAGAATGATTGGTTGTTACAATCCACAAATGTATAGCTGTTTAATGTCCGTGTTTGTTTATCCAAGAAAAACACTTCTGACCAGTCCAGGAAACAACAGCTCCCGCAGGGCTTCCGTTAATTAGGCTTCACTTGAAATTGTGCCGTGTGAAATGTAAGTGAACCACAGCAACGCAATAAAGAAACAGCATGTCTCCTTATTTATATTACAGCGTAGGTTTGACAACAGCCTTAATTAATTAACCCAAGTGACATCCAAATTAATTTGTTATACTAGCTGGCTGTGAAGCATCCTTCTAGTGTTTCCCAGAATGCCCCGGTGTCTCTTTTATCTTCCCAATAAATCACCCGCTCACTATCGGATTATTGATTACACTTTTTTTTTTTCTCTCTCTCTCTCTCTCTCTCGTGCATCTTTGCATCTCATCCTATCTTCTTTCTTCTTCTCCTTCTTATCTCTCTGTCACCAGGATCCCGTGCTAAGCAGCATCTTCCCCCAAAGAGGGCCCAAGGCAGGGGGCTCCTCTCTCACCATCAGAGGCCGGAGACTGAGGACAGGACACTCGAGTGAAGTCAGCGTCCTAATCGGAGGAGAGCCGTGTGTGGTAATGTAAGTGTCTCTAATCGATCGTGAATTAAGACTATGTGAGTTTTAACATTAAAGGCCCTATTCCAATCTGGCTCCTACACCCTCCCTCTCCGTGGTGGAGTGAACTCCGTTTGTAGTTACACTCGCAGCTCAATGAAGCGCCCTTCTTTAAGGTGGAGGGTATAAATACGTCGGCGAGCTTCAGGGACAAACTTCCCTCTCTGCGGCAAGGAAATAAATATCAGAAACAGAAATACTTTATTGATCCCCGGGGGGGGAAATTGAGTTACGTTTTGCTCCCGTTCTAGAATAGAAATAAACATAGAAAAATTATAAGAAATTTAAATAAGAAATATGGATAACAACAGTGCAAATGATAATGCTGAAAAATAGGATCTATCATTAAGTGTGTAAAAATATAAATTTATAAAATATAAAAATAGTATAAACTAGAATGGCACTCGGAGAGCGCATACCTCCGCCAACGCATGACTTTAAAAACAGAACACAGTTCACAGCTGGGGGGTACCGTGAGGTGGTCGGCTTATTATTAACACGGTGTGTTTCCGTGTAACGTATCGGCGGATGCCTCTGTCACTCAGCAGCCTTGTTATGTCTGTATAACGTTACACTACGTTGTCTGTCATCCTGTCATCTACCGCTTAGTTCTCTCTCACCGCGGACGAACAGCAGCTCCCGCACACACATCCACACAATGGTTGTATTAAGATCCACACACATATCTCTCTGCTCAAAGAAGGCGGGGTCATGCAGCATCAACGCGTCATCAGTTATACAGCGCATGTGTTATACCCTGTGGTCTTAATGCACAGGCTGATCGGAATTCTTAAAAAAAATCCTGAATCCGGATCATGATCCGGATCGCCACCAAAATCTAATGGATTGTTCATTGTGCCACACCCCACCCCTCCAAAAGAATTCATTCAAAATCCATCACGGACTTTTGGAGTAATCCTCCAAACGGACAAACCAACAAACCAACAAACCAATGCCGGTGAAAACATAACCTCCTTCCAGGCCTTCGGCCTTGGCGGAGGTAATAAATAAGATTATTAGTGTAAATGTACAGTATAAATAAAAGCAGTGTTAATGCCAGATTATTGCACAGTTGAATTATGTACTACATTATTGTGCTGTTAAGTCAGTATTGCACAGTTGAAGATATAATAAATTATTATTATTATTATATATATGTTGTATATGTATTAATATACTTTACAATCAAATGAACACATCAACTGTTTTCTAGACAAGACAAGACTATATTTCATCCTAAATACAATGTATTTACTTTAACTTGTTAACATCTGTATGACAATAAAGTACAATAAATTAAATGTCTATCTTAGTTTGAGCAGTTTACGAGTAAATTTTTGTACCGGTAGTCGCACGGCACAAAACGGCGTTGCACGTCGTCAGTAAGGGGAGATGGTTGAAACGGCATTGATGCTGGCTCACCGGTGGAGGATTTCATAACCAACTTCCACTCCCTGATAATTGGTTTGGGATGGCATTTAATATGTCGGACCCTCCACGCGAACGCGCAAACGGAGTAGAAGTGGGTTAGGGAGAGGGTGTAGGGGCCGGATTGGATTTGGGAGTTAATCTAGGTTACCTCAGAGTTATAAAGTAAACTCTCTCTTTGTGTGAACAGACTGATTTATATTTTGAATAAAATGAGTACAAAGTGGGAGAAAATGTAAAAATAAAAAAAATGTGTCCCCCTGTTCAGGCCAAACATCCAGGAGGATGAGATCAGATGTCTGACCAGAGGCAGTAACAGAACAGGAGAACATGGCATCACTGTGCGGTTCGGTGGCACGGAGCGCCACCTTCAGGGTCTGGTCTATCATTACACCCCCAACCCCAACATCTCAATGGCTGCTCCGTCGAAAAGCTTTCTCAGGTGATTATCAGCCTCAATACAGCTCTCTTGAGACATTCAAATATTTCTATTTTATAATTTATCCATGCACATAATATACATTATATAACTGCTATAGTGATGATATTCCTTGAGAGCAATAAAATCCCAGCTCTGTCTTAAGCTTGTGACCTGGATACAGTTAAAAGTTAAGTTTAAACCGAGACATTAGGCTGAAATCTATCTTATAATGTCTGTCCTGATCATTTCTTCATCTGGAGCAGATCGGGTCGGCAACTTATTTGAAATGAAGTGCCATTTTTACATTTTCCTGTTAATCAGATCAGTGTGCCATATCAACAATAAGGTTGATATTAAAGCTGCAGTAGGCAGATTGGAGCAACTATGATTAAAAATCATTAATAAATTATAAAACGGGTCACTATATCCTGTCAGTAGTGTATGAGACAGGTAATCTGAAAAAAAAAATGATGTGCCTCTGTGTCCTCTGGTGCTCCTAATGACATCTGCAAGATTTCACAGACCGGAGGAAAACAACCAATCAGAGCCAAGCTGAAGCCTTGCCGTCTCTGAGCAGCTGTCAATCACTCGCAAACTCCGATCAAATGCTCAAACTAGGCAGCGCTGATGAAATAAGAATTAGTATTATTTTACTGTAATGCCTATTTCTCATATAAAATGTTTTCAGAAACATCTTGTAGTGTACTGTTTAGCTGTAAAATGAGAGAATTTGTGACCCGGCAGCCATGTTGAGATCAGTCGATGAAATATCAACCACAGCCCACCACACGGAGCAGACGTTCTCATTTTACAGCTAAACAGTACACTAAAATATGTTTCTAAAAACATTTTATATGAGAAATAGGTATTACAGTAACAGAATATTGATTCATATTTGATCAGCGCTGCCTAGTTTGAGCGTTTGATAAGAGTTTGCGAGTGATTGACAGCTGCCTCCGCTGATTGAACAGCCAATAGGAACGCTCTCTCTCTCTCTGAAATGACCTGTGATTGGCCAAAGTCTCCCGTCACAGGATAGATTTTCTAAAGCCTGAAATCAGAGCCATGAGGAGGTGCAGAAGTCTAGTTTTCTCTCAGGACACTTGAATTACAATATGCTGAAAGGTTATTATGTTTTTTTGCCCAATGATGCCACAAATATTCTGCCTACTGCAACTTTAAAGTTTTAGAAAACTTATGGGGACAAAACATTTGCTATTGATCCTTGATCTTCTGATATTTTTCTCGCAAATGGCCACACACCGGAACAGTATGGGCAATGTCGACCACGAATGTTTCAATAAGTGTCTCCTCTTCAACCAGTTCAGCAGCAGAAAACACTTTCTTTTGTGCTCCATTACTTTCCAGTCAGAACTCAAGACAGCCCGGCATCAGACCATCTCCATCAGATGAACTGCTGCTCTGCACAATTACATCTGCAATTACATCTGTAGTCTTAGTAAACACCCCTGATGGTCATTTGTGACAGGCTTAGTAAATATGCCTTTTAATCTTAACATAAAATATAATTAATAATTAAATATTATTTTCTTCTTTCCCTCTACTTTCGCCTGCAGTGGAGGCCGAATCATCAGAGTTTCTGGTCAGAACCTGGATGTGGTCCAGGAGCCGAAAATGAGGGTCACCCTCAGTCCTCCTGATACCCTCCCTCCCAGGAGGAGAAGGAGGAGCACCAAAGGGAGGAACGAAGGAAGCCTGAACAGAGGACAGGATCGTCGGGGTCCGCTGAAGAGGTGGAGGAGGATCGTCCCAGAGGCCGAATGCCCCGAGGGTACACTCTGTCACGTCAAACAGGTGTGCTTCGTACAGAAAGAGAAATGAACCCATCTTCTAATTATGTGCATATTTATGTTTTTTTTTTCCTTTACAAACTAACATTTCATTGTGCTCCCCTTCCAGTACGAGTCTCGCTGCACAGTGAACGGCTCCTCCCTCATCTTGTGTCCCACTCCGGCGGTGGGTCCGGAGGCCAGGAGGGCCAGGGTCAAAGTTAATTTCCTGTTGGACAGCCTCAATTTTGACTTCAGCACCGTCGGGAATGAAGCCTTCAGCTACGAGCCCAACCCACAGCTCTACCTCCTGCAGAACGACCCCAGCAAACCGTACCACCACAAACCTGGCAGCATCATCTCTGTCGAGGTGGGCGCCTATATCCTGCGGTGAAACCGACTTCACTTCTTCTTTCTACTCCAAACTGTGTTTAAGAAATAGTCCCAGAACAGTCCCTTCAGTACAGCTTTGAAAACAAACTAATTTGCAGTTACAGTGTTATAATTATCAACACTGCAATCCCCTACAGAAATAGTAAATATTGCATTTAACCCTCTGAGACCCACAATAGACCATTTTTGTCTTTTTTTAGGGGGGTACAGGGGGTCTTTAGGGGGAGATAGCAGGTCAGCAGTAGATGTCACATAGAGGTGGTGTACATCATCTGAAAGCTGGGAACCTGAAGATTAATTTGAGATGCAGCTCAGCACTGTGTGCCAAGTTCTTCTAGTCATTATTCAGAAATAAACATGAATTAATTAATCAATAAATTATTTTAAATACATTTTGAAAGTGTATAAGGGCTTAGAAAATGATGATAGAAGTATATGATGACCATTCCCATGTTCTATTATATCTAATAAATTCTTGCAGCAATTTTTGGGTTGATACTATCACAGATTTGGTGCTAAATTTAACCATTTTTTACCACTCAAGAATTGATAAAAAATTATCATTAATCCCTCCAAAATATCACTTTAAGACACCAAGACCTTGAGGAGCACCACAGGAAAAGCCATGCTGTTATTTGGTATCAAAAACTTTTGACATTTGGAGGTTTCTGCAAGAATTGCATTTTTCGGTGATTAGATGGCGAGCACTTCTGTTGTGTAAACTGCTCAGACACCCCCTTATTGTCAGTATACCTAGAAAAGCGATCCATCCTCTGAATGCTCTAGATCAATAGTTTGGGTTTATAAAGTTTCATGCGGCTGTGATTATCCTAGAGGTCACCAAAGGTCATTTTATACAGTGAGGTCAAATATCCAAAAATTCTTTGGATCTATAAATGTCTCAGCTTTACAGTGAGATCCAATTTATGTAATTCCAAAACTGTTTAGGGACCCCAGTATGCAGAAATATTCAAACACATCATTTTTAGATAAGGCGAAAATAACACATTTATACTACATTAAAAAAACTGCATGGTTTTTGCCCAAAACTGCATGTGATTATCATAAAGTGGGCATGTCTGTAAAGGGGAGACTCGTGGGTACCCATAGAACCCATTTTCATTCACATATCTTGAGGTCAGAGGTCAAGGGACTCCTTTGAAAATGGCAATGCCAGTTTTTCATCGCCAAAATTAAGCCCAACTTTTGAGCCTTATTTAGCTTCCTTGCCGACGAGCTATTATGACATGGTTGGTACCGATGGATTCCTTAGGTATTTCTAGTTTCATAGGATATCTGTAGCTATAGCTCTTAAACTGAACCTGCTACAGCCTCTGAAAGAGTAAAGTTAGATCGCCACGATCCCACGGGTCTCAGAGGGTTAACTCATTTTGTGTGTTTCCCCTCTAGGGAGAGAACCTGGATCTAGCCATCTACAAGCACGAGGTGGAGGCTCGGATAGGGGCGGGGGTGTGTTCGGTGAAGACCCTGACCCACAACCACTTGTACTGTGAACCGCCAGCTCAGCAGCCCTCAGTCCCAGCCAGCAAGAAACAGGATGGCATGGACAGTCTGCCTGAGTTCACAGTGAGTTAATGTTACTGTGGAACCTGGAATTCAAGTTGCACATTTACTACACTCAGTATGACCCTACTACGGAAGCCCTGAAAGGCAAGCGAGAATTTTTTTTTTCTGGTGATGCATTTTCTAAGTCTGATCTAAATTTTTTTCTCTCCTGTGTTTATGACTGAAGAACAGTTGAAAAAGAGATGGAGATGGTGAGATGAAGGTTCATGAAGCACTGAAGCTCTCCAGCAAATTAGTCCGCAAAAAGGGTTAATTTCATGAGGCTTCATGTGCACACAAAACCACCTATTGGTCAAAGAGTGTAAAACAGGCAGATATATTCCAGATATGTGGCAGTGGTTTAACCTGGTAAAGGGCAGTGAAATGATAGATGGGAGACATTTTTCGTTTTTATTCAGGAATAATAACTTCTCAACTGTATCTCTGCTTCGGGCGTCTTTAACGGACGTCATTGGTCTAAAACGATACAAGCCTCGATACGCGCTTCACAGAAAACCTCTTTGATTACTCGACACACGCACCGAAGCCTCTCCGGGTTCTCCGGTTTCCTCCCACAGTCCAAAGACATGCAGGTTAGGTTCATCGTTGACTCTAAATTGCCCGTAGGTGTGAATGTGAACGTGATTGGTTGTCTGTCTCTATGTGTCAGCCCTGTCATAGTCTGGCAACCTGTCCAGGGTGTACCCCGCCTTCGCCCAATGTCAGCTGGGATCGGCTCCAGCCCCCCCTTGACGCTGAAAAGGATAAGGGGTTACAGATAAAGGATCGATCTTTCTAAATTATTTTTTTTTTTCTGTGAAACAGGTGGGATCTTTTTTTTTTTTTCAGGTTGATTTTTCTTCTTTTTTTTTCCTGTGTGAAAACAAGTGAAAATATTTTTTTTCAAAAAAGTTTTTTTTTTTTCTTTGCATCTTAGTGAAAACAGGTGGAAGGAAAAAAAAAGATTATCCTGGCCAAACTGTTTTTCTCACCTGTTCTGAAGTCATAAACACAGAAAAAAAAAAATCTCGTTTGCCTTTCAGGGCTTCCATATCGTACTGCAGCCCGGGAGTTATTTTGTTTTTTACATTCGAAGCTTCTATGGCTTCTATGGTTTCCAAAGCTTAGAATGTCTGTCGTCATATTTTATGGCGACATCACCCGGAAAAAAAAACATGTAATGTGAAAGACTGATTTTTGTGTTACTGTGGTTATATAAATGCAATTTAAGGTGCTCCTAGATTGCTGCTAGACCGCACCATTAATACAGGTTCGTGCCTCCCTTTGTGTGCTGCAAGCGGGAGAGCAAACAGTTTTGTGAAAAAGATGTTTTTGAAAGGCTAAAAACCAACAAATGTAGATTGAAGCAGAATATATTGTTAGATAAAAAAGTGAGTTTTGGAAATGATTACATCTATCTTGTTTCAATAAATGTTGGACTTTACAACGTTATGAATGAAGCTTTGAAGCTTCAAACTGTTGGGTACAGCCCTAGAATTTGGTAAGTTTAAGCGGGTGGAGATGAGAAGAAGGATTTAGGAGCAAATCAGTGTAGAGGAACAACAGTGCATGATTGCATGCTAACCGTTGCGTAGTGTTTAACTCAAATCTTTGACTTGTTCTCCTTTTTATCGTGTACAAATTCTGTAATTGTTCTTTTCAGGTGAAAATGGGGAATCTAAACTTCTCTCTGGGCAGAGTGCAGTACGACAGCCAGGCCCAGTCTACATTTCCTCTGGAGGCTCAGGTGGGAGTCGGTGTGGGAGCTTCCATCGTGGCTCTCATTGTGCTCATCATAGTCCTCATATACAGGTAAACACGGACAGTACACGGATATTTCACTTCAGTTCAACTGACTTTACGTTATAGTCCTCAACAGCAGTGTTAATTTTGGCAGCTGTTTTAGATTTAGTCTTAGTCTTAGTCTTGAGACGAAAATGCTTATTAGTTTTAGTCACATTTAAATCTGCAGTGGGTAGAAATGGAGCAAATATGATTAAAATCATGTGCCTCTGGTGTCCTCTGGTGCTCCTAACGGCATCTGCAAGATTTCACAAACCAGAGGAAAACAACCAATCAGAGCTGATCTGGAGTCTGCCGTCCAGCTGCCAAACGGTCAAACTAGGTAGTGCTGATCAAATATGAATCAATATTCTGTTACTGTAATGCCTATTTCTTGCATCAAATGTTTTCAGAAACATCTTGTAGTGCACTGTTTAGCTGTAAAATGAGAAAGTTTGTAACCCGGCAGCCATGTTGAGATCTGTTGAGGAAATACCAAAGCACAGCCCACCAGCCGGAGCACAGCCAATAGGAACGCTCTCTCTCTGAAATGACCTGCGATTTGCCAAAATCTCAGATTCTCTAGATTTTTTAAAGCCTGAAAACAGAGCCATGAGGAGGTGCAGAAGTCTAGTTTTCTCTCAGAACACTTGAATTACAATATGCTGAAAGGATATTATGGAATTTTTCCCCAATGATGCCAAAAGTATTCTGCCTACTGCACGTTTAAGTATTTTTTTTATCCTTCATAGTTTTAGTCGCCGAAAGTAATTTGATTTTAGTCAAAATGTTTTCTCTCTTAATTTTGTCAGCTATTTTTTTTTTTATATTATTTATTTAATCTTAGTCCTGTTTAGTCATCAGATTATATTGAACATTTCTGTCATTTTAGTCAAATTTATTTCACATGAAATTTTATCTTTTCATTATCTGATGAAAAACAGGTTGAGTGATTAAGAATGCAGCTTTGCAGTTAGTTTGAGTCGTCCTGATTGCTCATTAATGATCTGCGTTTCAGTCGTTATGAGAGCCAATCCGCCCACCCAACATGTAAAAATATGCGTTACTCAAACCTGCAAACAGCCAACCCTATGCATTATAGTAGCACAATTGTCAGGACTGAAGTTTGAAACAAGATGGACAGAGATGGACTGAGTGCTGTCACTGCTGTGTGTGTGTTTGAGACAGAGAGAGGGGGGAGAGAAGATGGAAGGTGACAGAAATAAAGAGAGATTTTGGTTACGTTTTTATGTTTTAAACTACATTTTAGTCTTGTAAATGATACTGAATGTTCGATATTGTCACTGTTAGTGTTTAATGACGTCGATGGCGTCTCGTTATCGTTTCCTCATGGAAAAAAAGGTTGTTGACGAACATATTTCATCATAGTTTTCATTTAAAAATGAACACATGATATGATTTTCAGTCAAACATGCTGCTATTCTTCTTCTGTGCTTCTCTGCTGCTTTATTTCTTTACTTAAATGTTTTTTCTGCATCATTGTTGTTTGTCAGGAGGAAGAGTAAACAGGCCATGAGGGACTACAAGAAGGTGCAGATCCAGCTGGAGAACCTGGAGACCAGTGTGAGA
Organism: Adelosebastes latens; assembly: GCA_916700685.1. Taxonomy (NCBI): domain Eukaryota; kingdom Metazoa; phylum Chordata; class Actinopteri; order Perciformes; family Sebastidae; genus Adelosebastes; species Adelosebastes latens. Next base: position 150,620 of record CAKAKR010064512.1, on the reverse strand, counting down.
GATCGCTGTAAGAAGGAGTTCACAGGTACGATCCAAAGCTTCTGCTACTAACTTTTAGAAAATCAGCTCCACATATGTCCCAATATAAGGAAAAGAACACAAACTGAGGCTTTCATTCCTTTTCCCCTCCTTCAGACCTGATGACAGAGATGATGGACATGTCCAGTGATTTGGTAGGTTCGGGGATTCCCTTCCATGATTACCGAGCGTATGCCGAGCGCATTTTCTTCCCCGGCCACCAGGAGTCGCCACTGAGACGAGACCTGGATGTCCCCGAGAGTCGAAGGCAGACTGTGGAGCAAGGGCTGAATCAGCTGTCCAATCTGCTCAACAGTAAACTCTTTCTCACCAAGGTCAGCCAGCAGTTTGGTTTTTTTCTTCCAGCCACTTTTACTTCCTGTTTTTTTGGTCAACGTTCTTTCTCAAACAGAGAATTGGGGTGTGGTTAATAGTCAGACATAATTCATTCCCATGGCAACCAGATCGTATTGTTTTTCAACCCAGTTTAGATGAAACCAGCTTAGATGAATTTACTGTTCATCAGACCACAAATGAGACAAGAATTAGCACAACACACCGACTATCTCTCACTGGCTCTCTTCTTTTACCGCCACCTCCTGGCGAGGCGGCCGTCTGGCTGCTGCTGCACCGAGGAGCCGCACCGCCGCACGCCGGAGGACGGATAGACATGTTGCCGAGGTCCGCCATTTGAAATGTAGTTTCAGGACGTTTTGGAGGTGCACCGTCCACCAGCACCGGCCGCTCTCGCCTCAGCTCCAACACCGCACCGGGCTGCACTGTGATCCGTTTATTTCTCTAACGGGTCTTTTCTCTTGTTTTTTTTCGGGCTGAAAGTTGTTCTCTCCCCGTCGTTCGGACCTGTTAGAGGCCCGCAAACCTTCGGTATTAGCTGCTTTCCGTTAATTTATCTCCAGCAGGAGACGGAAAAGAAGAGAGCGAGTGAGAGAGACAGTCAGTGTGTTGTGTAAATTCTGCCTGTGGGATTTTGTGTAATCTCCTGCTTTGTTTCACCCGTTCACCACACACACAAATGCCCTAGTGAAAATAAACACAGTAAACTAAGGTGGAGGAAACTAAAAAATCAAATGAAAACTCCCAGTTAGCTGATGCAACAAATTGGGCTAGCTAACTACAGCTTAATAGCTAACTAACTAGAAAGAGAGACGGATAAACAGCTCAGACTCAAACGAGCGTGAGCTTGGAGGATGACGTCTGACCTGCAGCTTCTACTATAGCACAAAATTAAGTTCATCTAAAAAAAAAAATTTGGAAACAGTGCGGTTAATCAACTTAGTCAGGAAATGACCTGAATAAATATGAAATATCATAGAAAAGCCAAAATACACTGGAGGAGGGGGGGCTTTTAATAAAGGGTTTATTTTAAGGATGCACTGAAGAGTCATTCACAACCACATCATCGTTTTTTCTCAGAATCTGGGACAATTCATTATTCACCCTCACTCATACAGTTGAATTCAGTTTTTTTGTGTAGAAACACAAATATTTCCAGAACACCATTTTTCCCAATAACCTGCTGTTACAGGTAGACAAGGCAGTTTTTCCTCACATCTTCTTATCATCCCTGTCGTCTCTGTAGTTTATTCACACTCTGGAGGTGCAGCGGACGTTCTCCCCGAGGGACCGGGCCTACGTGGCCTCTCTGCTGACTGTAGCGCTGCACGGTAAACTGGAGTACTTCACAGACATCCTGAAGACGCTGCTGAACGACCTAGTGGAACAGTATGTGGCCAAGAACCCCAAGCTGATGCTCCGGAGGTGAGGGGTGAAGTCAGTTGGTCAGTTTATCGAGGTGTCTTTACACCTCAGATACTTTCTTCATCCATAAATTGTTTGCTGACTTTTTTCCTTTTCCAGAACGGAATCAGTGGTTGAGAAGCTTTTGACGAACTGGATGTCCATCTGTCTGTTTACCTTTCTGAGGGTATGTAGTACACTAGTATTTTACACCTGGCCACCTGACTAAGTACATTTACTCAAGTACTTTACTAAAGTATTTCCATTTTATGCTACTTTATACTTATACTCCACTACATCTCAGAGGTGAATATTGTACTTTTTACTCCACTATCTGACAGCTTTAGTTACTTTACAGATTCAGATTATTAAAACAAAATATAATCAACTAATAAATGATGATGTGTTATTATTATTGTTTTGAGTATCGGCCGATACCGAGTACCGATACGATACCAGTGTTTCATTAATAAGTTGTACGCCTCACTGTGTGGAAGTGACTGGGATCATTCTTTTATGTGTAAGGCAACATCAGGCTTGATGTAAACATTCCTTTCCTAACTTTGTAAAGCAAATTGTAACAAATAAATACATAGGTATAATTTATTGAATTGTTATTTATTATTAAAATAATAACTCATACACCAGCAACTTGGTAAAAAAAATCTTCGAAAATTAACAGGAAATACAATTCAAGTGTAAACCTTTTTTTTAGTGCAGTAACAAATTGGTCAAAACTTAAACAGGAATTAAAATTCCAGTACATAATGTATATAGTATATAAACATAGAATTGAATCGAATAGATCGGCCCCATTGTCACCGATACCCGATCCGGCTATTTGAGTCAGTATCGGCCCGATATCCGATCCGGTATCGATGCATCCCTGATTATTATTAAGGCTGTCAAAGTTAGCGTGATAATAACCCGTTAATGCAAATTTGTTTTAACGCCACTAATTTCTTTAACGCATTAACGCAACTCGCATTGTTAGGATGGAGCGGGCTCAGTTTTAAAGCTAGAGTGAAGATACTGGCATCATATGAAACTAAAAAAAAGTAAAGAATCCAGTGGTACCAACCATGTCATACTATATTTGTCGCGAAGTAGGTTAAATACATTTTGGCAAGGAATAACTGGCAAGGCCATTTTCAAAGGGGTCCCTTGACCTCTGACCTCAAGATATGTGAATGTAAATGGGTTCTATGGGTACCCACGAGTCTCCCCTTTACAGACATGCCCACTTTATGATAATCACATGCAGTTTGGGGCAAGTCATAGTCAAGTCAGCACACTGACACACTGACAGCTGTTGTTGCCTGTTGGGCTGCAGTTTGCCATGTTATGATTTGAGCATATTTTTTATGCTAAATGCAGTACCTGTGAGGGTTTCTGGACAATATTTGTCATTGTTTTGTGTTGTTAATTGATTTCCAACAATATATACATACATTTGCATAAAGCAAGCGATTAACTATGTACTATGTACTATTGTTTCTATTTCTTACTAAATCATATAATGTGGTTGTTGCAATTTTTTCAACAAGAATCAATAATGTAAATATTTTACAATACACAAATGACACATCTGTTCAGTTAGAAACACTCGTCACAAAAACTCTCCAGTACAAATGAAATTCAGTTCCTCATTAGACAGGGTGGCTGCTCAGAAGTAAAGGAGAGCACTTGTCGAGGTCACTCACTGAATGACTCTTAAATGAAATTGTGTAACGGTTGGACATTGTTGACCTTCCGTCTTTCTGCTCGGCCAGGAATCAGCAGGGGAGTCGTTCTACATGCTGTTTCGAGCAATAAAGCACCAGGTGGACAAGGGACCTGTGGACGCCGTGACGGGGAAAGCCAAGTACACGCTGAATGACAACAGGCTGCTGCGAGAGGACGTGGAGTACCGCACGCTGGTCAGAAAACACACACAGATACAATATAAAGTATATTAACAGAGGCAAGGTTAATATGTTAACAATGTCAGAGTCATAACAATACAATGAAGGAAATCCATTGTGTATATTACTAGAAAAGCATCCTTTCCCTCATTTTTGATGACATGAAAGGGAAACTGTTGTATTTTTTAACCTGGATTGGAGGAGGTGCAGAAGTCTAGTTTTCTCTCAGAACACTTGAATTGCAATATGCTGAAAGGTTATTATGGATTGTTTGCCCAATGATGCCAAAGATAATCTGCCTACTGAAGCTTTAAGATGGACAAGTTTTACTCAAACCACTATGGACAACTGCACACACTTGAACACTTCCCCACCTCCTGAAAGTCTGCTTAGCAATATTACAATATTTCCACCAAATAATCAGCCCATCCTGTTCACCTGTCCAGACCCTAAATGTTGTGATGCCAGCTGCAGCCGCCGGCGGAGGCGCTACTACCCAGACGGTACCTGCCAAAGTCCTGGACTGTGACACCATCACCCAAGTGAAAGAGAAACTTGTGGAACAAACTTGGAAGGGAACCTCCTTTTCCCAGAGGCCACACATAGACTCGTTACACCTCGGTAAGTCCGGTTTATTTTACAAAACCACGCTTCTCTTCAGTATCTGACTGTAGTGATAAGTGGGCCGTCGATCACAATAACTAGCAGGCTAGTTTCCATTTTATTTATTTGTTTATTTATTTATTTATTTATGTCGTTTTTTATTTGAAAAAGGGACAATGGACATTAATCAACATTCAAACAAATGTACATGTACCCGAGTTAGCCAAGAGGCTAGTTTTCATCAGCAGCCCCTTTGCCAGATGTTGTTCGGCATTCTAGAATAATACAAATATTACAGTATGTGCAATAGTTAAGGGCATTCTACATTGGTAAAAAGCATATACAATACAGTTAAAGAGCATGAGCGGTACAGTGTGAGTAGCCTACAGTAATCAGTGCCGACATTGTTGGTTCTCAACAAGCCATTTCTTGACATTACACTTAAAAGAATACTATGATGTATTAAGTGGTTTTAAAGCTGTAGAATGTGTATTAGACCAACTTATCAGGTGATGTGGGAGAGAACCATTGAGTGGAAATACACCGATCAGCCATAACATTATGACCACCTGCCTAATATTGAGTAGGTCCCCGTTTTGCCGCCAAAACAGCCCTGAGCCCTCGAGGCATGGACTCCACTAGAGCTCTGAAGGTATGCTGTGGTATCTGGCACCAAGCCGTCAGTAGTAGATCCTTTAAGTCCTGTAAGTTGCGAGGTGGGGCCTCCGTGGATCGGACTTGTTTGTCCAGCACATCCTACAGATGCTCGATTGGATTGAGATCTGGAGAATTTGGAGGCCGAGTCAACACCTCCAACTCGTTGCCATCCACATGATGTAAAAGAAAACGTGATTCATCAGACCGGGCCACCTTCTTCCATTGCTCCGTGGTCCAGTTCTGATGCTCACGTGCCCATTGTAGGCGCTTTTGACAGTGGACACGTGTCAGCACGGGCACCCTGACCGGTCTGCGGCTACGCAGCCCCATACTCAACAAACAGCGATGCACTGTGTAACAAAATAATCAATGTTATTCACTTCACCTCTCAGTGGTCTTAATGTTATGGCTGATCAGTGTGTATATGTACATATATATTTCTGGTTCTATTGTCAAGCTGGCTGTGTTGCTGCTTCAGGACTGTGTTCTGTGTCTGCCCCATACGCAATAAACTGCGTTGCACTGTGTGTTCTGACACCTTTCTATCAGAACCAGCATTAACTTTTTCAGCAATCTGAGCTACAGTAGCTCTTTTATTGGATCGGACAACACGGGCCAGCCTTCACTCCTCACGTGCATCAATGAGCCTCGGGTCTGACCCTGAAATTTGCCAAACTGAGCTTTACTTTATTACAGATCCTTTTTATGTTAGTTTTGAAGCCGAGGTTTTAATCTAGGTGTACTCCTAAATTTTTGTATTCTGAGACAATTTATAGTCTCTCTCCTGAGATGAGAATATCTTGAGTGTGAGTGTTCAACATTCCTACAGTGGTAGGCAGCTATGAAGGCCACGCAGCAAATATTTATTCTACACAAATCCTGCTTTAGAACTGCAGAAAAATCCATTTATTGATATTATAAAGTAGGATTATAGTATTCAAACGCAAAACAGTGAAATCTTTTGATCAAAGAATTACCAGGAGGCCTTTCACATGTGCACCCGGATTACCAGAAGAGATGAAAACTTCCATGTGCTATTTTTAAAGTAACACACATGTGACATATATGTCTATGTTGTAGTATTCTTGATAAAGCAGTAGCATAATGTTACATGAACATTTGTTTCCCTCCAGAGTGGCGTGCAGGTGTCGCAGGTCACCTGATCCTGTCAGATGAGGACCTGACATCGGTAGTACAAGGCTTATGGAAGCGTCTTAATACACTGCAACACTACAAGGTAATGGCAAGTCACTCAAACACTAACATACATACACACACACATCAACCATTCATGATTGTTTCGGGCAGGAAGTGTGAAAGTTGTTGATATAACTGTGCAATGCAGGTTCCTGACGGAGCGACGGTTGCCCTCGTCCCCAGGAACACCAAAAATCACCTCCACGACAGCCACGATTACATGCCTGGAGAAAGTGAGTCTCGTGCACTTTTTTTTGTGGATTGTACACACACTAGAGTTTTACACAAATGCATTACAGTGGAAATAGTAAGAAAGTGATCACGTCTGTGCGGGGTCAAATTGATCACTATAAGCGGATGACTACTATAACCTAACCTTTGTTCATCATTTCTCATGCAGATTACCATCTAATGGACTTTTGTATATTTATTACATGAATACAAAAAAAGTGAAACGGACCGCTTCGCTTTTTACATGCAGAACGGCGCCCCTTTGCTCTCACTCGGTAGCGGCGTGGAGGGAGAATGGCGTCGGTTTGCATGAGTGCCGCAGAGCCGGTCGAGGATCGGAAAAAGTTTCACTTTGGGGGCATTACGGGACGAGGCATTAGCAATCCACTTGACCAGGGTGCTTTCCCCGTGCACATTCTTTTTCCATTCAGAGATTTCCTTTTCCCGTCTCGATATCAATGTGCATCCGGCCGGAAATCAGACGATCCGTAAGGCAAAGTATCGAGGGACTAAAGTAAAAACCAAAACCAAAATTGAATTAGTCTAACATAGTTTTAAAATGTTTTCCATATGTTCCCAAAATGAACTCTGTAAGCGGACTACTTGATTACCACAAGCAAATTATTTAAACAGCATTTGTATTAGGAATGATTCTGTCCCGAGCTTTTTGATCCATATAAGCGGTTGATCACTGTCACCATGATCACTATAAGCGGTTTCCACTGTATTTGGATATGAACAGATATGAAAAGGAACTTCTAGTAACCAAAGTGGCATGACAGCTAGGTTCACCCTTAATAACTTTTACCAAGTTAAGGGTCAAGGAATTTGGTTACCACCCCAGCCACCCACTCTGCTGTCCTCAACTGTCTCTTTACATGCATAATGACGAAAGGGAGGTAATTCAGGTTTATGTCCACAGCCCTTCTGAGTGCTCCAAACCTCGCCTTTAATCACCCAAAAGCACATTCAATCGGCCTCGACATGTTTAATGTGTTCTCTGCTTTGGCCTCCTGTGACTGGAACATTTTCAAGTAGTAATTAGTCTGAGCAGTGCTAACTAAACGAAATAAGGCCGATACTCCGCCATCTTTGTTATTGTTTCTGGCGCATGCTCATTACACAAAGCAACAATGTGGGCATGCGTGAAATGAGGAAAATATCCATTCTTAAAAATATCTGTATACGTGCAGACAGGGCCTCATACTTCCATTTTATTTTTCCTTTTTTATTGAGGGTGGGATTCAAATACAAATCAGGCTTTATGATTATGTGATGAATTTCAGTACAAGGTTAAAATTTAGGTTATTTAATATATATTGTGAGCAGCTAACCTTCTACATATACGTACTGTATGAGGAGTAGGAGCAGTAGAAAACAATTTAACATACACTCATATCCACGTGCCTTTTATGTGTACATGGGCGGCTGTATCCAGATGTAACTACTGTATAAGTGAATGCTGATCTTCATGCAGCCATGTGTTAGCTGAACAGCTGAACAGAGTGTAAATAACCAGGAGAGGTCGCTGTCTGACTGTGTAAACATACAGTTATGTTGCACTGGGTAGGATGAAGTGGGAAGCTGAGAGCAATAAAGGTAGTTGTAAAACAGCAGAGAAATAGGCAGTATCTATAGAATACAGCTGTATTCGTTGGACCATAGTGTGCTGCACCGTAATTTGTTCAGAATTGTAACAATACCCCGCTTAGCTTGCAGCCGTACTGAACCAAGCCAACAAAAATATACTCATTAGACTGTCGTCCCCTCCTACCAGAGACCCCCATGCTGGATGACGGGGAGGAGGGAGGAGTGAGGCTTTGGCATCTGGTGAAAGCCAACGAGGAGTCGGAGCTGCCCAAACACAGGAGAGGTAGTCTGAGGGAGAGGGGCGGCGAGAGGGCCAAGGCTATCCCCGAGATCTACCTGACACGGCTGCTCTCCATGAAGGTAAAACAGTCAAATCAAGGTGGTGCTCACTCACTCACTCATATTTGTTTCTGCATGGCCAAATTTCTGGCAAAAGACAAGTGTGAAGAAGCAGCAGGTATGTTAGGTGAAGCTGAACGTACAAAGATGAGGAGCTAGGCAGAGTGGCGAATAAAACCCGCTGTAGCGGGCTCAGTTTTAAAGCTGGAGGGAAGATACTGGTATCATATGAAACTGGACGACTTGGAGTCGGGGTGGATGAGGGGCCCAATTTGTAAAGTCCGTCCCCACTGTCCATAATTCCTAATGGCTGGCCTGTGTCGCACACACAGTAGCAGAGACCGTAAAGTCACAGCCACACACAGTACAACCACACACATACATCATTGTCGTTGTGGAAGTTTTTCAGCGTGAGTGAAGAAGACGTAAAGCTCGCAACAGTGGGATATACTGCAATCCATTTTCAGCTGGATTTCATTTGTCCAGTACTTTTATTTTGAGATTCGTTTGAGGGAGAGTGAGAGAAGGTCCTGTTAGTTTTTGCACCCGATTTGACTGTTATCAGGCCATTAAATAGGCGTTATCAGTCGCTATAAGCACCATAAATGTGGGTCAGCAGGGGCCTACTTCGCCTACTACGTTGTAAAAGTGAAAGTGAAAATTAAAAGTTACACTTTATAACTTGTTGTAAAACTGAATGAAACGTCACGTTTTGAGCACAAACAAAAAGACTTCTTTAGGTTTATGCAATGAACTACATTTTCTTTAGGTTTAGGCAATAAAACTACAACTTCTTTAGGTTTAGGCAACAAAACTACAACTTCTTTAGGTTTAGGCAAAAAAAAAACGCTTGGTTAAGTTTAGGGAAAAACATCATGTTTTGGATGGAAATAACTACGAACACAAAGACAACTACACATTGTTGGTTTCACACAGGATGCGAACTCTGGACTCCTGGGTGAAAACCCTGTGTTTTGTGTCCCATTCATCGTCCCCAACGTCCATCCTACATAGTGTTTCACACTATCTATACTACAGCGCCTGGCTTCCACTTCTGCTCCTGTCATAATTACTACGGTCACTAGAGGTCGCTGTCGTGTTCTTTTATACCTTTTTTTGGTGATCTACCACGTGAATAGATGATAAAACCTACTAGTGGGTGTACTAGGCCCCTATTGACCCACATCTATGGGGCTTATAGTGACTGATGACGCCTATTTAATAGCCTGACAATAGTCTAATCGGCTGGGGGGTTGTTTTTTTTTGAGAAAATGTACGTTATTTAATATTCACAATGTTTTATTATGGACATACAATTGAATTTGAATTTGTACATGAAAGTTAAGTTACAGAAATGTATGTGTATGCTGTCAATTATAGTTCTTAGCAAGAAAGAAAATCGGGATCAGCAGGTCAGACTTTTAAAAAATCGGAATCAGCCAAGAAAATTTCAATCGGTGTGTCTCTAGAATGAAGACATTGGATTCAGGTCTGTGTGTCTGAATGTATGTATGAGTTGCAGATGTACAGTATGTTTATATGTAGAGGGGTAAGGAAAAAGGCCAGTAGTAACAAAGTAATAATCACAATTACAGCAAATGGCTAAAATGACAATAATAAGAATTCTGTAAATCAATAGATAACCCAACGTGAGTGTGAATGTGTGAATGCACGTGTGCAGATTTGTGAATAGATCTGGTTTATTTATCTGTTTCATTTCCTCTGCTCCGTCTCAGGGCACACTGCAGAAGTTTGTGGATGATTTATTCACTGCGATCCTCAGCACCAGTCGTCCCGTACCTCTGGCTGTCAAATACTTTTTCGACTTGTTGGATGAGCAGGCTCTGCTGCACAACATCACGGACCCTGAGACCATCCACATCTGGAAAACCAACAGGTAACTGGCCAGCAGCGGCTAGCTAAAGGTTTGGGTGTTAAGACGCAGGGCTGGCAGCCAGCACTGGTCACAGGCCAACTTCTGGTGGGCCGACATATGAGAGATATTATAAACACGCTTCACGGGGAATATCATCCAAAGGTTTAAGAACCTCTTGTGTCAGTAAAGCCTACCCACACAGAACATGTGGACAACAGCTGATCACATGGTTTTACACCTGATGTTGAGATACATTTGAAATGCTAGAGCTTTACCAGTACTTTTTGTGCGTTACTTAACAATATCAAAGATATCTCTTAAGTGGTTCCTCCTTTTCATACTTTCGTAGTTTGGTTCATTTGGTAAGAACACTATGAAATAGGGCTGTCCATCAATTAAAATATTTAACCATGATTAATCGAATGATTGTCCATAATTAATTGTAATTAATCACGTTTTATTATCTGTTCAAAATGCACCTTAAAGGGAGATTTGTCAAGTATTTAATACTCTTATCAACATGGGAGTGGGCAAATATGCTTGCTTTATGCAAATGTATGTAAATATTTGTTATCGGAAATCAATTAACAACACAAAACAATGACAAATATTGTCCAGAAAAACCCTCACAGGTACTGCATTTAGCATAACAAATATGCTCAAATCATAACATGGCAAACTCAAGCCCAACAGGCAACAACAACTGTCAGTGTGTCAGTGTGCTGACTTGCCCCAAACTGTGGGCATGTCTGTAAAGGGGAGACTCGTGGTTACCAATAGAACCCATTTTCAAGATCTTTATCTTTTGAATTCATGCTAAAAGCACATATCTACTATCATAAAATGTTGTGGTTAACCTGCTTTGTTTGGCCCCATAAACAACCCTCACCAGAGTCAGTGTTAAAACACCATCCAAAGAACTCTCTGGTGTTCGCCAAAGTAATCTGAACAAAAAGTTCATTGAAGCATCTCTTTTCTTTTTTTCTCTGACATATGAATATGTAGTCTTGATATACATTATAATATAATATATAATCCATCAGTGGATCACTGTTTTACATACTTTCTTGTCTCGCCAAACAGTTTACCGCTGCGGTTCTGGATCAATATCCTTAAGAACCCACAGTTCATCTTCGATGTGCAGACCTCAGACCACGTGGATGCCGTGCTGTCCGTCATCGCCCAGACCTTCATGGATTCCTGCACCATCGCCGACCACAAACTGGGACGGGTGAGCTTAATCACTTTAAGGCACTGACAGTGTTATAGAACAGTATAATTACTGTGCTATTAAATAAATAAATCCAAAAACACTATACTAGCACAATAGGGTGAGATGATATTACTGCACTAAACCAAATAATATAAATCATCTCATGATAGTCCCTCAAGCGTTTGGTTTGTACCAGAAGTAGGGATGCTAATTTAGAATTTTTTTCTAACCGATAACCGACCCTCGTTAACCTATTATTAACTGTTAACCGACAACATAAGTACGTCGCATGCAGCGGCGCTATTTTTAGTGCCTAACAAGCCGCCCAGCTGCAACGATAAGCCGATGCACAAACAGGTTAAATCCATCATTTATCACCAGCTGCAGTGTATGAGCACAACAGACAACCGAGTCGTGCTGTGCTGTGTGTATTGTCCCAGTAAGTCTCCACCGCACCATTTAGTTTAGCTGCGAGGTTGTCAGCTGTGTATCAGCCCGGCGTAACGTTAGCTAGTGTCCGACAAACCGTGTGTTGAAGTGCTACGTTCACAGCTGTAGTCAAGTCAAGTTAATTTTATTTGTATAGCCCAAAATCACAAATTTGCCTCAGGGGGCTTTACAGTCTGTACAGGATACGACACCCTCTGACCTTTACAGTACGACCCTCTCATCGGATAAGGAAAAACATAACCAAAAAAAAACCCTTTTAACAGGGAAAAAAATAGAAGAAACCTCAGGAAGAGCAACAGAGGAGGGATCCCCCTTCCAGGATGGACAGACGTGCAATAGATATAGAGCCAGATAGAGCCAGAGCAACACGACATCCTCTCCACACCAAATAGATAGAGCCAGAGCAACACGACCTCCTCTCCACGCCAGATAGATAGAGCCAGAGCAACACAACCTCCTCTCCACGCCAGATAGAGCCAGAGCAACACAACCTCCTCTCCACACCAAATAGATAGAGCCAGAGCAACACAACCTCCTCTCCACGCCAAATAGATAGAGCCAGAGCAACACGACCTCCTCTCCACCATGGAAACTAGAGAGAGGAGCTGTAGCATTGCTGGTGGCATCATTCTCACCGTTGTCACACACATACGGTCTGTCAGCGCGGGCATAACGTTAGCTAGTGTCCGACAGACCGTGTGTGTGTGGTGAGTGTGGGGTTGTCGGTGGCGTTGTAGCTGTGAACGTAGCAGTGTGTGTACAGTTTGTTTGTCGGTGAATAAATGCTATAACTCCTCCAAGCCAACTTCCTGTATCTTGCAAAACCGGCTCAGACTGACTTAAGGTGGGCTGTTAAGGTGGACCAGCTATTCTCCTTTAAGTGACAAGCCGCTCCTCTGAGTTCTGCACAGCTTTTTAGCTATTTTTAAAATATATTAATAACTGTTTTAATCAATAGCATTAATCGGTTAAAATTCTTAATGTCGGTTAATTATTAACATCCCTAACCAGAAGCATAGTTAAATCAACAAAGCTTTATATTCACCTGTTTTATGTGATATTCAGGTCACGCTTCTCCATCTGTCTTCCTTTGCACAGGACTCTCCCATCAACAAGTTGCTGTACGCCAGAGACATCCCGCGCTACAAACAGATGGTGGAGCGGTAAGAATATGGCAGCAAGTTGCCCCACTGACCCCAGGCATAAAATAACATTCTGGAGGAGAGAGGGAGGGAGGGAGGGAAGGAAGGAGAGAGAGAAAGGCCTAGGACAATCTGTCAGTGCCAGACAGAGGGTAGACTAAGCCTGCGAGGCTTCCATGCATGGATGGTCTGAGAGCAGACTGCTACACTTACTACTGTCTGCTGCGCATTAAACCCTGCAGGTTACACTGGTGATGTATTAAAGCTTTGCTTAGCAGGGTTTTTATGTAACAAATATGCCTGGTTTATAAGACTTATTAGTCTCATCTCTTCACATTTTTCCCCATTGATATGCTATAGATCTATCCCATTTCCCCATATCAAAATAAACAGCATAAACGGTGCACATCTTTTAGGGATGGTAAATAATTATTAGGGCTGTCGAAAGTTAATGCGCCAATAACGTGTTAACACAAATTTGTTTTCACGCCACTAATTTCTTTAACACATTAACGCAACTTGCGATTTTTAGGTGGTAGCGGGCTCAGTTTTAAAGGTAGAGTGGATATACCGGCATCATATGAAACTAGAAAAAAACTAAGAAATCCGGAGCACAGCCAATAGGAACGCTCTCTCTCTTTGAAATGACCTGTGATTGGCCAAAGTCTCCCGTCACGGGCTGGATTTTCTAAAGCCTGAAAACAGAGCCATGAGGAGGAGCAGAAGTTCTCTCAGAACACTTGAATTACAATATGCTGAAAGGTTATTATGGATTTTTTTGCCCAATGATGCCAAAAACATACTGCCTACTGCAGGTTTAATGTCCAAAACCACATTATTTTCCTCATACTGTCCGTCTGAGTATACTGTTCCTCTCTCTTTCTCTGTCTTTAAGCCCCCCTCCAGAAAAATCACAGCCTGCTGTGATTGGCTTGTGAGAAAAATGTAGTGCACCTTTGCAAAGGAAGCTGTTGGCGATATATTCTAATGAGCCTATATTTGACATTCACAACTGCCTACTATACTAGCAGTACGTACTGATTTGGCCAAAATGCACTATGCAAACAAATGCAAAATTTATAGTTCTCAAAAAATACCTGCATGGCTTATTGGCAATTTTACGAAAATTGATGGCAAAGGGAAAATTTACAAAATACAATAATAGAAAGAGTACCAACTATCACGTAGTTTTCATTTAACCAATAACTACATGCAGTTCTTTCCTTCTTTCCTATATAACTCTATACTCTACACTCTCTCTCCAGGTATTACGCAGACATCCGTCAGACCATCTCCGCCAGTGACCAGGAGATGAACTCAGCTCTAGCAGAACTCTCTCGTGTATGTTACCCACTCTTTGTTTTCCCATTTTGCAAGAATAACTTTTTTTTTTTTTAAGTCAAGGTTGAACACGTAAATCATTTCAGGTCCCGGAAGTTTTCCATCTGGGTGGTTGCCGAACAAGCTAGATGTGGAGTTTGAAATGAAATATGAATGGCAACCGATGCAGTTTTTAACAGCCTGACAGTTTCCTCACCTCTCTATTTTTACTCTCACACAACAGAATTACGCCGCCGAGGTCAACTGCCTGGTGGCTTTACATGAGCTGTACAAGTACATCAACAAATACTATGATCAAGTGAGTACAATGAAAGTACAATAAACACGACGTTGGGTCGTGCAGTATGTTGTGCGGTGGTTCAGATTTATCTTGACTAAGTATACAAATGACTGAATCTCTGTATGTTGAATTTGTATAATATAAGCGATAGTTACCATTAGGCTTGAATTTGCCATGTTATGATTTGTGCATATTTTTTATGCTAAATGCAGTACCTTTGAGGGTTTCTCGACAATATTTGTCATTGTTTTGTGTTGTTAATTGACTTCCAATAATAAATATATACATACATTTGCATAAAGCAGCATATTTGCCCACTCCCATGTTGATAAGAGTATTAAATACTTGACACATTTCTTTTTAAGGTACATTTTGAACAGATACAAAAAGTGCGATTAATTTGCGATTAATCGATTTAATCGATTGAAAGCCATAGTAATTACACAATATTTACATGCAAATCTAAATAAGTCAAATTGTAATGATTTCCGTGTTCCGTCAGATTATCACGGCCCTGGAAGAGGACTCCACAGCCCAGAAGATGCAGCTCGGTTACAGGCTCCAACAGATTGCAGCTGCTGTAGAAAACAAAGTCACAGACCTATGACCCAAAGGACGGGATGGATTTTTCTTTTAACCTTGAAGAGAGGACAACGACGGGAGAAGGTTCTGTCTCCTGGAGGAAAAAAAAAAGCTGAAGTATGGCAAAGGAACATTGTGGCACATACTGTGATTTCGCTGTCATTTTGACCGATTTTTTAGCGAAGGGAGAAATTATCTCAAGAGGATCACTGACGCTGGCCATGTTTCCTGAAATTTCCTAACACTTTGGAGTAAAAGTGGCACTGCTCTAAGGGGGGGGGAGAAAAAGAAGGAAATGTGAAATGAAGCACATTAAAAACAAAGGAAATTCCTCTGAACTTTGACATCTCTCGTAAGGATTTGCCAAGTCGCATTCACACTAAAGGGAGACGCAACACGAAAAGAGATCTCTCTGTTTTTCGTCCGACTCTACGCGGACTTGGAAGGTTTTTTCTTGACAAACTGCACTGAACATTCCTGCAAGTTTACAGCGATACTTCTTAGTCCTCTGCAGAGGAACAGATGCTGTATGCGGTGTGCTGGATGAAGAAACCGTGGACGAGGAGGAAAAGGGAAAAAAAGGAGGACTTTAATAATGTCTGTGGAATATTGTACCGCGCTATGTCAAAGTCTTACATAAAGGACAAACACATAATGACAAAGTGCTGTGGAGGCCTGAGCGACCGCTTATTCGAAGGATGTTTTCATTCTGCTTTTTAGCTTCCTTAAATCATTCTACCAAGTCTTACTCTATGACTTTTAATTAGCTGTTACTGGACGGTTTATTGTTCTGTTTAAACGGTTTCCCAGGATTACATTTTTTTAAGCTTCACATCGCCATTTTACTGCAATTTCTAGATGCTGCCTCGTAGTTTGAACTGAAAACCAGTGTTTTTGTAAGTGTTGATTTTATTTTGTCGAGGACGTAGTACGTGAATATTCTCAACCTGCTTTCTTCTCATGATGACCTACTGCTTATTGTGAATGTTCCTTTTCTAAGGCACAAATGTTGATATCAAATTTTGTAAACAATTGTATTTCTATGTATTACCCAAGACAATTTGGCAGAGGTACTTCTAGCTAACTCATTAACTGATCCGTCCTTAAGAAAATCATGAAAGTAAAACCTTTAACAACATGTAGATAAAATCCATAACAGCACTACTGTAATCTGTACTAATTTTCAATGAAAAAAAAAAAAGATCTTAACACGTATGAAAGACCAAGCCTGACTTATTGGAAATAAATGCACAAAGGAATTGAGAAATATTTATGTTTTACTTCCACTTCCGTATTTATTTCCCTTCCCCATTTTTCTTTTGTGTAATATTCTTCCACAGGATGTTTTTTGTATGTGTATGAATGACAGTATTTTTTTTCCGTAACTAGGTTGTCATAAAAGCAGTCCTATTCATGGATCGTAAATCTGAAGGTGAATGTGTAAATAAATGTTGTGGAATTAGATTACTACATATTTATAAGGTTACTTCTTCATATATGTGTATTTCATACATGTATTTAAATTGTCCAATTCATGTTTTATTCATTTTTGTTTTATTTAAGTCAGATTTGATCTTCCATATTTCTAAGATGTTTTGACTACTGTCTATACATTATGTTCTGTTTTTGGATTCTCCACGCAGCCGGTACCCAAATGCTTTGTTATCCCTTCCCCCACTTGAATACACCAAAGTCAAATTTTGCAATTGAAATTTAGTCTTCAGAGTTTGCGTGTTCTCCCCGTGTTAGCGTGGGTTTACTCCGGTGCTCAGGTTTCCTCTCCCAGTCCAAAGACATGCAGGTTAGGTTACTTGTTGACTCTAAATTGCCCGTAGGTGTGAATGTGAGCGTGAATGGTTGTCTGTCTCTGTGTGTCAGCTCTGTGATAGTCTGGTCGACCTGTCCAGGGTGTACCCCGCCTTCGCCCCCCGCGACCCTGAATAGGATAAGCGGTTACAGATAATGGATGGATGGCAATTTAGTCTCCATAACTACTACGGAGACCCTCCAATATTATGTTTTTTTTCATGCTGAAGGAAATCAAGGAAACTGCTGCCTCCCCTGGATGGATGTTAGAGCAGGATTGCCGCTAGTTATCAGTTCTTCACACAAAACATTTCACGCTGACATAGCGGCTGTGCACCGCTTTTAAGCTTTAATTAGCATTTAAGTTTTTGGTGTCAAAGTGGATGCCAGATTTTAACAGTGTTACAGCGGAGCGAAGCTGCACTTCTTTATCTTTAAAAAAGAATTCTTACCTTTCTCTAAAGACTTAAATCAGAAAATATGATTAATAAACAAAGATGCCGGTGTTCCCCGTTGCTCTGTGATGCCACATGTGAAAGTCTTTTACTAGTTGTTTTTTTTTCCAATTTAATTTATTTTTTATTTATTTTATTGCATATGTTGTTGGTTATTATTTTTGGGCATATGAAGTAATAGTGGTTATGCCCCTCGAAATCAGATGGTACATCATTTGTTTTTTTTACTTTGTGGTGTTTATATTTACCCTAAAGACAGTAGTGAGGAGTTACTACAAGTCAAAATCAGATTCACAATAATATTAACAGTTTCAATCTCTCCTTTTATATTTTGCATCAATTTTAGAAGCAGTAGCGAAGTATGATTTTTAATGTTGCAAGTGATTATTTTGTACATTCAGAAAAAAACATTCTTTGCACATTAGTGTTTCTTGTGGCTTACTAGTGTATGCAAAGCTCAGCTCTGATGTTTTACCATTTCCCTGTAGATACATACTGCTCTTAAGTAATCCTGACTCTAGTGTTCACTTACTAATGGATAGGATGAACCTAACAACAACTTAATGTGATGCAATAAAGTGGTACCGATGTTAATGAATGTCTAAATTTGTTTTGCTATTAGCATGTCCTTTTTTGTTAGTCCACTGTTGGTCCAGTTCAGAGAAAATTTAAGTCCTTTGAATCAACACGTTGTCAGTGTTTCACTCAATAATCCAAAGGGGCATGTGTGGCAGTGAGGGGCCGTACAAGCCATAATTCATTCTGGCTCTCTCACACACATACATTCTCCTTTCACATACATATATTTTCACTCGCACATTAACTTATTTTCATGCTCATTTTTATATATATTCACTCACTCCTTCATACATTTTACTCTCATATTCATATATTTTTAACCGATACATTCATATGTTTCACTCTCATATTCATACATTTTTAACCAACACATGTTTCACTGTCATATTTATATATTTTTAACAAACACATTCATAGGTTTCACTCTCACATTCATATATTTTTAACCAACACATTCATGTTTCACTCTCATATTTATATATTTTTAACCAACACATTCATACGTTTCACTCTCATATTTATATATATTTAACTAACACATTCATAGGTTTCACTCACATTCATACATTTTTAACCAACACATACATTTCAATCTCATATTTATATATATTTAACTAACACATTCATACGTTTCACTCTCACGTTCATATATTTTTAACCAACACATTCATGTTTCAATCTCATATTTATATATTTTAACTAACACATTCATAAGTTTCACTCTCACATTCATACATTTTTAACCAACACATTCATACGTTTCACTCTCATATTTATATATATTTAACTAACACATTCATACGTTTCACTCTCACATTCATACATTTTTAACCAACACGTTTCATTCATGTTTATATATTTTCACTCACACATTCATACATTTACTCTCATATTCATATATTTAATTTACACATTCATAGATCAAATACATTTAGTATTTTAAATATGTAGTCTATATGTAAGAAAAAAATGTATGTGTGTATGTAAGAAGAAAATATATGTATGTCCGAAGAAAACACATGCATGTAAGAGAAGAATGTATGCATGTGTGAGTGAGAGTATAGTGGAAATGGAAGGCAGGTCATTTATCGCACTGGGATTGTCTGAGAAGCTCGAGCAGGGTCACGATCAGCATGGAATGGGGAATAGAGACGCGAGTACTGCAGCAAGCCGTTGGGGTATTAAGAAATATTTTATCCCCTCACATCCTTGTCCTCGTCCCTTGAGTGGCAGAGGGCAGGCTCATCTGCACCCAATGCTCCTCACAGCATGGTGGAAAATGAGATGAGAGCGCTTTTCAGACCAAAGGCCTGTACTACAACGCAGGATTTGGGGTTAGCGCGGTAACTTCAGTGCCTCGGTGCACAGATCGTATGATAATATTACACAAAAAGTTAAAGTTATAATCAAGTCTAAAAGCAACACAGTTTAAACTGACACTAGAGCTGGCTGTATGCTGTGGGTGCTAACCACTTTGAATTATGTTTTAATATTTATTTTTTTAACTTTGATCTCAAGTCCGTTTCACACCACCGGAGTCCGGGATGCAGCTGGGAGAAGGCTGAAATAGTCATACATGCCACATCATTACCAAAGGGCATAAGGAAGTGTAATTTATTCATCCATTATGTTCTGAAAGCTTTTTATATTATCACTGTCCTATCTCGACGGCTATATCCGACTTTTGGGTATTCCGTTAAATTAATAAGTCTGTTAATTTACGCATTCACATTTTGGCAATTTATTCTTTTGCCAGTTGGCCTTCCTGCATTTGGCAGCTTCAACTGTGTTACTTTTAGTCTGATTATGTGTTTAACTTCTTCGGATTAACGAGAAGATACCCTAGGTATGTTGAACTCGCTTCGTAGTACAGGCCTCTGATGTTCCTCTTCTACAAGCAGCATAATTCCTGTCCTATACTGTATATTGTGACAACCCTCTCCACCCTGTCTGCCTGTTACTTGTTTTTTTTTTGTGGCTGCTTTCTTTGCAGGTACTGGAGTTGGGCGTGGCAGAGGGCCATCAGCAAACTGGCAACACCTGGGCTCATCAACAACACCAGCAACACCTGGGTCCTGTGTGCCAGTGCTTTAAAAATCCTCTTGGAGCTCAGTTGCTGGCTCTCTCCTGCCTGAGACGCCCATCTGGTTTTTGGTTGATGTTTTGGCTCTGTGTTGCTGCATTTACACACTCATGGGCTGCAGTTGAAAAGTTGTTGTTTTTCCCTAGGAAGGTTCCTTACTGATAGACTGGCGACCTGTTGGTTGCTGGTTAAACATCTAGTGAGGAAGAGTCCATGCTCTCCACCTTCCTCTCCCAGCCACCCACCAAAAGGCACAAGATGGCATGTTGGCAGAAAGCAGGCTGAGAAGGAGGAAGCCAGAGATGCTGCTTTAATGGAACAGAATTAGAAGTTCCTTGGCCTTTTTGCAGAGCTAGTAAAAAAAAAAAAAAGAAACTAAAACAAATGAAGAGCTTTGCATATGGATAACAGATGTGGAGTCCTGTTGTGTTAATTGAAAGAAATCAAATGCAAACTTCTTAAGTTAAAGGGACTATTTGTAACTTTTTAAGCGTATAAATGTAGCGGGTCGCCACACATGCGCGTTCGCATATGCGCGCTCGCGTGTGGCTGGAGCCTCGTCTCCGCTGCCTGCTCTCCTTCACTCAGAATGCGCGCGCGTCCTCGCTGTCTCGCTCCACCTCTAGACGTGAACGCGCGCTCACTACACATTGCAGAAGAGTTAGTTTAGCTCTGACAATATCTAGTGAATGCACAGGGGACGTCTGTGCAGAAATAAATGCTGCAGTTCCTCCAGACCAACAGAGGTTTCCCGTGTCTTGTGAAGTGACGGAGCTCTTCAGAGAGTTACGTTACCCTCTCGTTACCGACCGGGTGCCGGTGTCTCCTCTGCTCTCTCCGGCTGCGGGCGGAGAGAGCAGAGGAGACACGCTGCAGAGCCCCGCTGCTTCAGCCTGCACTTAGGCAGGAAAAGCCAACACTAGGATCAGATCTAAATCATGTTCATGGAGAGACCTTCGTCTGGTCAGCTAACATTACTGCCAAGCAGCTGAAATATAGAGTGATATTGTGCTTTTAGCTGACGTGTGTCGCCTCACTGTTTTGAGCGATGCTCGTTCAGGTATATTTAGAGCGAGCAAGCGCGAGCCCGACGCTGACTTTCGTTGATTTCACGGCCACAGGTGTCGCTGTTAAGAAGCATTTCTGAAAGTTACAAATAGTCCCTTTATGCATGAAGCATAGTATTGAGCAACACATTGCTCCGATCCACAAACTAAAGCTACCCACCTGTCAGAGCTGTCCCTGGAAACTGCTCTCATCACTGCCTAACTCGCTGTACTGTGCAAGCCTCTTCCTCCCACCTCTTACAAGAATACTAATGCATGTCAGGAGCCCCTTTTCCAGAACTGTCACCTCAAACACATGAGATTTCTGCTGTTCATACTAATTGTGTTATTAAAGCAGCTGTAGGCAGAATGTTTTTGGCATCATTGGGCAAAAACTCCATAATAACCTTTCAGCATATTGTAATTCAAGTGTTCTGAGAGAAAACTAGACTTCTGCACCTCCTCTTGACTCTGTTTTCAGACTTTAGAAAATGTAGACTGTGACGGGAGACTTTGGCCAATCACGGGTCATTTAAGAGAGAGAGAGCGTTCCTATTGGCTGTTCATCACAAACTTTCTCATTTTACAGCTAAACAGTACACTACAAGATGTTTCTGTAAACATTTTATATGAGAAATAGGAATTACAGTAACAGAATATTGATTCATATTTGATCAGCGCTGCCTAGTTTGACCGTTTGATCGGAGTTTGCGAGTGATTGACAGCTGCTCAGAGACGGCAAGGCTCCAGCTCGGCTGTGATTGGTTGTTTTCCTCCGGTCTGTGAAATCTTGCAGATGCCATTAGGAGCACCGGAGGACACAGAGGCACATGATTTTTTTCAGATTACCTGTCTCATACACTACTGTCAGGATATAGTGACCGTTTTATGAAAAATAACTTTTTTTAAAATCATATTTGCTCCAATCTGCCTACTCCAGCTTCAACTGTGATACACATGAGTAAAGGTAGAAGTACCCGAATCCAAAGTGACCGACCTACTCGTACAAGCGAAATACAATGACACATGAAAAAATGAGTCCAGCAACACATGTAGGCTATTAATGCAGGCCATGTCCTATTTACTCAATACCTCCATTTACATTCAAACACTACATTTATTATTAGAATAGTTTGCCTGAGTTTGAATAGTTGTAATACTTTACCACTAATTTTACAGAGAGTGAATGAGTTGAGTGTTTCTTAGGCAGCCCATGGTCTTTGCATCTCACAGAAAGATCCACTGTAATAAATATGACAAACACTGTGTGAGAGAAAGGCAAGTTCTTGATTTACTAATGTGCAAAAACAAAAATGGGGATCCTTTCCCTCAGCCGTCTCCAGGATGTCTCCAACAGTGAATCAGATGTTGTGGAGCACTGTACACACTGCGACGACCTTCGGAGCAAAGGTGTGATCCACTTCCAGGGCTTTGAAGAAGATCCCTCACCACCGTGCCATCATCACGCCAAAGGTCCTCTCTATGATGGATCGGGCTCTGGCATGGTGAGCGTTGAAGCCCACCTCCACTCTTCCCCTCACTGGTTCCCCATATGGGATAATGAGGGTAACTGGTGCACTCAGACATGGGTATCCCCCACGATTTAGTAACCAGCTGGTGGGTAACAGCCTCTGACAAACGCTGGACTGTTTTTTACCACCCTGGTGTTGTGGACTGATCCAGGGTAACCAACAAATGTGTCCAGGAATTTGCCAGTGCTGTCACAGATTGCCTGAAGCTGGACAGAGTGGAAGAGTTTCCTGTTCAGGTAGTCTTGAGCATGTGGACCATGGGGGAGCCTTGACGCAGCACGTGGCATCCATCATTGGCTTCCACACAGCGGCTGAAGTCTGGGCTGTTGGCAAGATGTTGGAAGCCATGGCCAACTTCAGCACACTGTGCCAGTGTGGGGGAAGTGGACCACTTTGTCTAGGACGGACGGGATTGAATCGCACATTCAATGTACAATGTCAAACACAGTCGTCTTTGGCGCATCGAGTACCAGGGAGACAACAACAGACCATGTGCCAGCCAGTAGACCACCACGAGGACCTCCATATGCTGCACCCAGCCAGGGGTCTTCTCCCTCCTGAGAAGGATTATCAGTGCTTCAATAGGCGGTAGTCAAAATGCATGTCTTTTGATGCATCTAAATAGATCTGAACAAGAGGAACATTGGTGTTGGGGTTGGCATATATTTTGCTCCTCTCCTGTAAATTACAAAATAAAGTGTAAATACATTATTAATGATAATAATAATAGTAATAACTTTTTTTTGTAGAGCACTTTTCAAGCCTCAAGTGCTTCCAAGGAAATTCACATCATAGACAGCAGAATAGAATGAAACATAAATAATTAAATAAAAACAATAGAAAAGGTGTAACGCTTTCTGCACCTTTTCATATAGGTAGCGCCCTGTGTTCGTAAAACTTACTTCCCAGCTTGGCTTTAGTTAAACCCTTATTCCTGTTGTTGCTCTATTTTAATAACCCATAATTATTTCCTCCCTATTTCTTATATGTGGCTGCACTGTGGTTATGTTTATACCTAATAAAAATCACAGAACAACTATGTCCCCAACAATTTACTCAATTTATTAACTAAAAGGGAATGATAATATCAAAAATATGTAAAATAAAAAAGGTTCACAATACTCTCAATAATAGTATACCATAGTATAGTATACTTTAATGTATTTGTTCTAGCCAAAAATACCATAAAACAACACCAAAGGATATGCAATGAACTCTTATGGTTTCTTTTACTTCACCAAAAATAACCTGGTGGGCCCGCCCACACACACACACTCACACTCACACACAAGCCGGCAAACAGAAAAGGACTATTAAGGAAGACAACCCCCAGTTGCAGGCCTGGTCGATGCTTGGGAACGTGGTGGCCAAAAAACAGTTGAGACCGTTTCGCTCTAACCGAGCCAAAATAACAAGAGCTGAGTACTCACGGTAGTGTAGCAGAGTTTGGTGCAGAAAGCTAGAAAGGCTGATAGCTGACCGTGGCAGGCGGGTGAAATCTTCTTCCTCCCTCGTTGCCAGAGGAGCTACAAGGCTTTATCTGGGTCACCTGGAGCACTATCTGGGCAGTCCTCAATGTCCTTCAGGTAGCTAGCTAGGCTAGTTAGCTAGAAAGGCTGAAAGCTGACCGTGGCAGTCCGACGGGCGAAATCTTCTTCCTCCTGCGTTGCCAGAGGAGCTACCAGGCTTTATCCAGGTCACCTGGAGCGCTATCTGGGCAGTCCAGAGTGTCCTTCGGTGGTAGTTAGCTTAGCTAGTTAGCTGGAAAGGCTAACGGTGCAATATCAGCTACAGCGTCGATAGTCACTTAACTACTCGCAATGTATACATTCGGCTTTTCACTGGCTTGCAGTCCTATGCTCTAGTTTCTACAGCACTATAACTTGCAAACACACTTTACACCGTAAATCTCTAATTACTACGTCTCTCAGATATCTTTTTGTTCCACTGGCTTCTCTCCAACTCCTCCTTTGCTCTCGCTCCACCACCCGCTCCTCGTTAGTCCCGCCCAACAGCCAATCACAACCAGGTAAAGTGACATGACACATAAACAACCAATTACATGTAATAAAATTAAACAAAATAGGTTGTACTCAAAGTACACCACATGCTCACCAAGTACATTGCAACCAACCTATTTAAAGTGACACAACATACTGTATGTGTATATTGAACTGAACATGTAAATATTAACTAAAACATATTTATTCTGAGCAGAACCACCAGGAAACTGGTAGTAGACCAGGAAACCAGCCACAATGGCACTCAGGGGCAGAACAAATTGCCCTGGGGCTACATAGGCAAATAAAGAAACAAGCATATACTGTACATATTCATACAATTGCATATGCACATACATACGCATACACAGTACATCAGCACACAAGCATACAAAAGACACAAATTCAGCCGATTGGAAAAGCCATGCAACAAAAGTGAGTTTTAAGACTAGATTTAAAAGTGGTGACAGAGTCAGCTGATCTGATGCTCAGTGGAAGAATGTTCCAGAGTCGGGGAGCCAGTACTGCAAAGGTTCGATCACCCTTTGTTTTTAACCTGGTCTTTGGAACAGTTAAAAGACCCAGACTGGCAGACCTGAGGGGCCTGTTCGGACAGTAAGGTATGAGGAGCTCAGTTATATACTCCGGTGCCAGGACATTCAGAGATTTACATGTGATTAAAATCACTTTAAAATAAAATCTAAGAGAGACTGGGAGCCAATGTAGAGAGGCCAGAATTGGTGTAATGTGAGAGAATCGCTTAGTTTTTGTCAGTAGTCTAGCTGCAGAGTTCCGAACAATTTTGAGCTGCTCCGTTGCTCGATTGTTTAAGCAGGTATACAAAGAATTACAATATCAAGACAAGATGATGTGAGAACATGTATCATTTTCTCCGTGTTACTGAAAGACAGAACTGTTCTAATTTTAGAGATATTTTTCAGTTGATAAAAGCACGACTGGACTACTTTCTTTACATGTTGCTCCAGGCTCAAGTCACTATCCAGGACAACACCCAGATTTTTCGCGGCTGACTTTACGTTGGGAGTAAGGGGGCCAAGGAGAGGCTGTATTTGATTTGAGATGTGGTCTGGGCCAATGATAAGTACTTCAGTTTTGTCAGAGTTAAGTTTTAAGAAGTTTTGGGACGTCCAACCTGTTATGTCTTGTAGGCAGCTATGTAGGGATTCTAATTTATTGGTGTCAGAAGGTTTAAATGACAGGTAGAGCTGTGTATCATCTGCGTATCTATGGAAGGAGATGTTGTGCCGACGGATTATGTGTCCTAGGGGCAACATGTAAAGGGTAAAAAAGAACAGGTCCCAGGATTGATCCTTGAGGAATACCATGATTAGTCTGTGCAGTTTTAGAGCTAAACTCCCCAACTCAACAAAAAATTTGCAATAGGAGGAGGAGAATTTACAAGCTGATTGATGGTATTAAACAGGATTCTGGGGTTATGTTGGTTGGTAGAGATTGGCTTTGAGAAATACAGGTTCCTGGCTACCTTTATCTTACAGTTGCATGATGTCAGTAGGTCTTTGAGCAGCAAGTAATGAACCTGTAGTTTACTGGACTTCCAAATGCGTTCAGCTTTTCTACTCGTTCTTTTAAGGCTACGGATATCCTCATTCATCCATTTTGGTGGTGGTTTTATGTTTGGTTATTAAAGGAGCAACTATGTCAAGGGTTGTGTTGTTTTTTCATGTCTTTTAATTTTTTAACCTAATGCATGCATTATTGTTGTGTAAGGCAAGCGCATGGGAGAAGTTCACCTTCAGGGCATTCTGCCAGAAAGGGTTTATTTTAACCCAAATCGTTATCTTAACCTAAAACCCAACGAAGTAGGGTTGTTGTCTGAACTGAAGGAGATTTCTGGCAGAAAGCCCTGAAGGTGAACTTCCCCCCTGAACACATAGGAACACATTTGATATGCAGGAACAATTTCAGTTATGCTCTGATGGTGTGTTAAATTTAAGCATGCTCTGTGATCTATGTTTACCCATATCAGCATCCTCTTACCATTTGTGCACACAACGCTATGAGCCTCCGCAGTCGTATCCTCCTCCTCTGAATGACTACTTCTGATACTCCCCAGCTGTACTTTTATAGGCCACTAATTGAATTTGGCTCATCGGGATATACACCACTCAGCTGGGTAGATGGGTTATTGGCTATTTATTGAGTGCGGGAGTGTTGGGCTCTTGATTATCTGATATCACATCCACAGCCTGTATCAACCATAACAACTTCAAAGCACAATCAAGTCAATATTTCAAGGTGTTAAAGTGAGGGTAGGCAGTATATTTTTGGCATCATTGGGCAAAAATTCCATAATAACCTTTCAGCATGTTTTAATTCAAGTGTTCTGAGAGATAACTAGAACTCTGCACCTCCTCATGGCTCTGTTTTCAGGCTTTAGAAAATCTAGACGGGAGACTTTGACCAATCACAGGTTGTTTCAGAGAGAGAGAGTGTTCCTATTGAGCGTTCCTATTGGCTGTGCTCCGGCTGGTGGGCGGTGCTTGGTATTTCCTCAACTGGTCTCATCATGGCTGCCGGGTCACAAACTTTCTCATTTTACAGCTAAACAGAACACTACAGGTTGATTCTGAAAACATTTGAGGAGAGAAAAAGATATTACAGTAACTGTGAAATCTTGCAGATGCCATTAGGAGCACCGGAGGACACAGAGGGACATGATTTTTTTCAGATTACCTGTCTCATGCACTACTGTCAGGATATAGCGACCGTTTTATAAAAATAACTTTTTTTTTAAATCATATTTGCTCCAATCTCACCTACTGCTGTTTCAATGAGCCAGGCTGGGAACTCCATATTTGGGCATCCTCTCTCTCAGTGGCCAATAAAGTATGAACACCTGTCACACACAGCTGGTAATGCTAAACCATGCATGGAGTGAAACAATTCAAATCCCATGACAACTTTTGTGCAAAGACAACAGTTAAAGTATCATACGTGTCAGAAGTCTATCTTTACCGATAGTCTTCTGATACATATGATACTTTTAACTGTTGTCTTAAGTGTCAGAAGACTATCGGTAAAACCGGCTAAAGATTCATCTGCCATCCAACGTGTGAGTGTCAGGTGACAACTGTGCGTTTGTTTTTCTTGTGGCTGGAGGGTGATGAAACCTCAAATCTGGCAACCCTTGAACGTGTTTAATGTGTGTCAGTGTGTGTGTGTTCAAGCGCTAAAGTGGGATCGGTGTGTGTGTGTGCGTGTGTGTCTTAAATTAGCAGCAGCTTCATAGCAAATGAATGCAGGTCACGTTTCACTCTAGACAGAGGTGGGGGGGTCAGGTAGGCCAAACTGAAGGTGAGGTACTCTCCATGATTCCTGATTTCCGGCACCTGCTACCAGTCTCCATTTTCTGTTAATCATAGGTGTTGTTTGACTCATCTATGTTGGTTCCTCTGAGCCGGGGTTGTGACAGTGTGCATGTGTTGTTGGCATGTATATGGAAATGTGAGGGCTACACATGTGTGAACTTGGGTTATGTATCCTGAAGTGTGTCTGAGGCTGTTCTCTAATGTTACTCTTCGAACAACACTAATGATTTATTTGTGGTTTGAAGAACTTATAAAAACAGTAACAACAACATGAATCAACCAGCCGCCTTGCGTTTCATTTTAGTGTTTATGATAA
This sequence comes from Adelosebastes latens, assembly GCA_916700685.1. Lineage (NCBI taxonomy): Eukaryota > Metazoa > Chordata > Actinopteri > Perciformes > Sebastidae > Adelosebastes > Adelosebastes latens. Next base: position 122,272 of record CAKAKR010064512.1, on the reverse strand, counting down.
ATGTCTGGTTATATGGTGAAATATGAATTTAGTGTGACGTTTCAGAGGGAAAACTGGAACAAAGATATGTTGTAATGCAAACCTCTTATCACCTGATATTTATCCCCCTACTAACCCAGTGATCTAGATCCATGCAGGTGCTGTTTGGATGTCTCTCAGCGCGCGCACAGACACACACACACACACACACACACACTTCCTGCTCCTGTGGGAAGTGTCTTATTACAGCTCTCTGAAAATGGAAAATAGTAACAGCCAGCACAGGTTTTTCAGCTTAGGACTGGACAAACATTAAACAGTAATAGCTGAACACAGGAGGATTGACCAAAAAAAAAAAAAAACTGCACACTCTAATGCAATACAACAGCAAATACTACTGTGTTGAAGCTTTTAGCATTTAGCTCTTTTGGGAACTTTGTATCATCGAGGTTGTCCAGTGCAAATGTAGACCTACCACCACTTAAAAATAGGATTGACGATGTTGGAAAGCTAGCATCATTTGAAAGTAGCATCGCCTCAGGAGCTCCGTCTAACCCCCCCCCTTTTTCAGAGCTCATCAGTAATGGATCGCTGTCGGGGTGTAATGACCATTTCAACCAATATAACAAATAGTGAATACTGGAGAACATCGTCAATCCTGCCTTTAAATGTAGTCACACCAGCTCATCATGTCATTGTTTGTCTCACAAAGTTGTTGTCTCAAAAAGATTTGTTCAAAATGTTGCTACTTGGCTTCCCCCTGACACCAAAAAGGGAGATCAGATGACCGCCGGCCCCGCTGGCCCCCCACTGTGGCACAAAGTTGATTTTGAAGTTTTACTGGTTGTTTTTAAAATAGTAGTTTGACATTTTCGGAAATAACGCCTTTTTCTTTCCAATTGTTAGATGAGAAAATCAATACCACTCATGTCTCTACGCCAGTGATTCTCAAAGTGGGGTCCGGGGACCCCCAGGGGTCCGTGGCAGTCTGTCAGGGGGTCCGCAAAATAATTTGCTATAAATTGTGCTGTATCATTTAAAAAGTGCATATCTACAGATGGGGACCATTTGCACCAATAAAACAAGCATATTGTGTCTATTACTACCACCCATGTTAGCTTTGGGCCGATAGAAACTCTGATATATTTGTGATACATTACATCAATCTGTCTGAAGTAATATAGGCTTAATTACTACGATGTGTTTTGCAACACTGTCATGATAACTTCTGTTATGATTTTTCAGAGCTTTCTGCCAATTATTTGATTAAGGAGCAATATGTTCATTGTTTTAAAGTTGAAGCACTTACTGAAAGTCAGCATTAAACTGGTCATTTTAAATGTCTGGATTCATTAGGACATTGGTATTAACATGATTCAAATTGAAAAGTGTTTCTGTTTATCATTATCAAACAGGTCTGAAATATTTATGTTAAAAAGTTTTGCAACACAAAAAGTTCCGATGGCTAAGAGTAGTGAAAACCGGGGCATTTGAGTGTCGGGACTCTGGACACCCAGCTTGAAACCGGGACAGCTTGAAGACGTCCCACGTCTGGTCACCGTAACCACAATGCAACTTGATGGCTGACAGTTCAGTTGGAGATACGGGCTAGCGGCTAATGTAGCCTCTAGCCTCAAACAGAGATGAGGAGCAGGCTTCTTCTAACTCCACCCCCCGCAGATTTATTTCATTTTCAAACCTGTAGTCTTCAGACACAACCGACGCAGATTCAAGTGACATCACTTGAGGTAATTTATCGGATTTTTCGCACAGCTCCCTCTGGAGCCGCAAAAGGCTTTATTCAACTTTTTTTTCACATATGCAGCAGTACTCTGCAACACCTGTAAACAGATTGTAATGTGTAAAATCTTTGAACAGATATGATGATCTTCTCACCTAACTTTTGGCAAGAACGTGAATAGGCACATTTCCTGAAATATCTAACAATTTCAACTGACATAAAGCTATTGTCTGTTCTGGCTGAAACACAAAGGGGATTGAGTCCCATTGTTATTGTGGCCCTTAGATTAAAGAATCACCTCCCTAATATACGAGTGCCCGCCAAAATTCTCAATGTTCATTTTTATTATTTTATTTTTGGACCTGCAGAACTACCTGTTACAGTATGTAATGCACATGTGACTTTTAAACCTTGAAAATTATTTAGCAGTTTGATCACCTTTTTTTTAAAGGTGCTTTAATGGCTTGACTTAATTTTTTTTAATCATAATGCTGAGTTTGGGATAAAAATATATATTTTTTCAAAAATTCAAACCATGTTGGTACAATGCCAGCACACCACTTCAACCACAGTGTGCTCTATAGTCCGGATAGTTAAGAGGCCCACATAAGGACCTGTGATAACGTGTCATCTGACTATGAACCGTTATTTCACGTGAGGTCGAGAGGCCCTCAGTGTCTGAGAGGTGTAGGCCAAGTGTTCTCACATTTAAGTCCCTTCACACCCCACACATACACATAACACTCATCTCACCTCTCATTTCTCTCCCTTTCAACACCATCAGTTCTCTCTCTCGCTCTCTCCGTGCTTTATTATCCAGCAGCCATGGAGTCTTGTGCCATGTCAGAGAGGGAGTGTTAACAGTGTGGTGTTGACAACAGAGGGCAGGGAATCAGGCTTTGGGATGTGGAAAGTTTTCTGAAGATGTGTGCACACACACACACACACACAGCAGTGATGAAGGCTGGAACTAGTGGAAGTATATTTAGAAAGATTACACCACGTCTTTTCACAGAATGACACTTCCAAAGAAACCTTCTTTGATGGTTTGCATGTTAAATATAGGGGTGTTGTGGGTACAGTACATATGCCATTATTTAGCAGCAAAGTGGTTTATATTATAATTTAGTTAACACACACATTCACAACTGTGATCTATCCAGCCCAGTCACCAGGAAAAAATGCTGATGTTGTACGTTTCTGAAAACCATGGATACATTGAATGTAGACGTTTTTGCATTCGGTCGGAGCAAGTGACACAGTATAGGGAGCGGCAGATATTGAAAGTTATGTATTATGAAAGTTATGTGGTATAATAACGAGCATAACAAGTGAGGAAGTCCACTGATGTCAGGGAGAGGTGGTGGATGAGTCAAACAAACACAGGACTTTCACCCAGGAGACCGCTGTTTGTGTCCTGTGTGAAACCAAAAGTAAACATTGATTTTACACTTGATACATAACGTTGTTACGCTTGTTACGTAACGTTACATAAGGAAGTCAGCTAAGGGTGGTAAGTATTTATGCTAGTTACGTAGGTTCGTTGTTCCGCTACGTTGTTCCGCTACGTTGTTCCACTGCGTTGTTCCGTTATCTTGTTCCATTATATTGTTCCATTACATTGTTTCCGTTACGTAATTTTCTTTACGTTGTTCCATTATGGTTGTTCCGTAATGTTGTTCCGTAACGTTGTTTCCTTTCCGTTATGTTGTTCCGTTCCATTGTTGCGTTCCTTTGTCCTGTTCCGTTGTTCCATTACATTGTTCCATTATGATTTTAACACAAACCACGTAATTTTTTCTAACCTTAACCAAGTAGTTTTATTGCCTAAATCTAACCAATCGTTTCACAACGTTAACCACGAGTCGTGCGTTTCTGGAAGCGTGATATGAGGCTGATATGAAACGTATTTATTTTCGGTTCAGAAACATTGACTATCAACATATCCAGAGGTTTGCAGAAATGTCCAATCCCAAAAAGAATTTCTGGCGACTGTTTTGGATCTATTCCCCTAAAGTGTCAATATCTAATAGGTAAACATCACTGATAAGAAAACAACAAGAATGGATCTCCAATTAGAAAAAAAAAAAAAAGAACCTCCTCAGCTGACCTTCGTTCTCATGACTTCATTGTGATACTTTATATGTTGTTGGAGGACGGGGATCCCATTCTCCAGCCAGGTTTAGCAATCTGTGATCCCTGTATGGCCCAAAGGTTAAACTCCCCTTGAGACGGGGGAAAAAATCAGCAGCTGTCTCTCTCTCTCTCTCTCTCCTCCCTTGGTGTTTGGCCTCACGCTACAATTCTCTCATGGTATAGCCCCTCTGATCTCTGTTATGGCTTTCCCACAGTAGCTGACAGAGAGAAGTCGAGGCATAGAGATAGAGAGAGGGCCAAACAGTCAGACCAGGACAGAGTGACGGACTTAAGTGACACAGTGAAGCAGGTAGAGGCGGTGGATTAGGAGGCTGCTGGGGGATTTCCATGTTTAGACCCTGCTGACTACTGCTGCTGGCGTTCCCAGCCTCCTGAGAGATCTACCGGGG
>CAKAKR010064512.1:44880-117986 GCA_916700685.1 Adelosebastes latens | reverse complement strand
GTCCCCCCCCCCCCCCCACTCCCCAACCCCACCCCCCAGCAGCTCGACTGTTTTCAAGTGGTGCAACATTAAAGGTGTTGCAGTTTCATTTGCTACTGTATCTGTCTCTCTTCTCGCTTTATGCCAAAGATTTGACCTCTGCAGGCTTCAGATATTCACCACTTTTTAACTGAGGCTACCAGCTCTCTCTGATTGCTCCTCTGGCTGCTTTGTCTGAACCACACCATGCACAGGAGTCCCCCCTCTGTGAATATGGCTGCTCAGCAGAATCCTACGTAAGTATGGGACTTCTTTTATCTGGGATACTGTAGAAATGATTCTCATTGCACTCGACACTGGAAGCAAATGGGTAGTTTAACTCCAGAAAGCTTTGTGTTTTAAACCTGAAATACACAAAATGGAGCAAAAATGTTCTTAGCCGTAAACAAGACTTTCAGTATGTTTCACTTTTGGGTGGAAAACAGCTTTCCATAGATGCATTTTCATTTTCGTGTTTTTATGCCAACTTGTATTCTTGCTTGATCTCATCAAAATGCAGCTCGGCTCATAAACGTTGTTTTTTTCTTACGGCAATAGCAATGCAGCTTGGAGCAGTTAAGTTTCGCCATGTACAAATAAAGCATACTGGCATTATTTTAGACATCACGGAGGTGAACTTAAAGCTACAGTGATTTACAGTAACTTTAATGAAGTTAATAATAAACTCTGCCTCCTTTTTAGTGCTCCTAATGGTATTTCCACCACACCCCGAAGAAAAACAATCAAACAGAGCCGAGGAGTCTCTGACGGCGATGTCAATCACTGCTCGCGAAAGACGTGAACTCCGATCAAACTGTCAAACTAGGCGGCGCTGATCAAATATGAATCAAGATTCTGTTACTGCATAGCCTATAGAGTGCTGATGCAGGATGATGTATTTTTGGAGGCCAACCCGGAAGTTTGCATCGAAAGTCCTAACTCATTTCCGGGTTTTAGGACTCATTCCTCTAGCACTCTTACAATGTTCCAGAAACATATTTCAGTGTACTGTTTAGCTATTGATATTTCCTCAACTGATCTCAACATGGCGGCCGGGTCACAAACTTTCTCATTTTACAGCTGAACGGTGCACTACAAGATGTTTCTGAAAACATTTTACGTGAGAAATAGGCATTAGAGTAACAGAATATTGATTTGTTTTTGATCAGCGCTGCCTAGTTTGACTGTTTGAAGGTAGATGACACCGGAGGACACCAAGGCACATGGTTGAGTATTAGGGCCACATTGAAGGAAAACAAATCTGAGATTTCTAATATTACGAGAAAAAAGACGTAATTTAATGACAATAAAGTCATACTATTTCAAGAAAAAAAAAAGTCAGAATGTTACAAGAATAAAGTCATAACTTCATGAGAAAAAAATCATTTCCTCCTCCACAAAAGAGGCAATTTCCCCCAGGTCCGTGTGATTCTTTCTACAGAATAAACACAGTTTATTGCACAATCTTTTCAAGGTCTTGATACTGATGATAATGTGGTGCTGATGTGCTAAAAGATGAAGTATTTTATAATTTGTGAAACCTTTACACAAGATGCTCCACGTTCCTCATTTTCACACAGGCTGCTCTATTTCCCTTCTAAAATAACACGTAAAATTATGTATAATATTATTATATAATGATATATTTAATTTTATAATATTATGACTTTATTGTCATAATACCACGACTTTTTTTCTCGTAAACTTCTGACTTTATTCTCATATTACAACTTTTTTTCTCGTAAATCTATGACTTTATTCTCATAATATTACGACTTTATTCTTGAAATCTCTGATTTTTTTGGCCCTAATACTCCGTCGTACATGCACTACTGTCAGGATATAGTGACAGTTTTATAAAAATAAATCATATTTGCTCCAATTCTTCCTACCGCTGCTTTAATATTACACATTTTACAGGAAAAAAGAAAATCATCAATCATCATCATTAATGTTTGAAAAAATTTAAATCCTGCACATTCCACCTTGTTCAGTAAATCTAAGAACACGGGTGCCATATCTCACATCAAACTCTACTGTATGTCTGGCAAGCCACCCAGAAATCTGACCCGTGTTCGGTATTCTCAGACATGACGTGACCCAACCGCCACTACGGTAGATAGCCAAAGCAGCTGGGGATGCAGAGTTATCAGGTTGTGTGAACATTCTGCAAAATGATTTTCAGTTGAGTCAGAAATAGTGCAACTTCCGATGCTGCTTGTCTACTCTTATAACCAGGCAGTGGGACAAGTTTCCATGGCAAGAGCAGTCCATGTGAAACTCTAAAATTAGTTCAACTCTCCCGGCTGCCCCCAGCAACTCGACACTGACGCACGCATGCACATACTGTATGCAGAGGATGCACAGTGAGATTATAGAATCAAGTTTTTATGTGACGTGTGTGTGTGTAGTTGTAGGTCGTCTGATAACTTTGTGGCCCTGGGATGCCACGAGCAGCTGGATTCAAAGGACAACCAGGACTCCGAGGACCCCGGAGAATACTGTTACGGTACATCAGAGCCTCTTAACTCAATCCATCATCTGCCGATGTACTCATTCACTGCCGCCAATGTCACCACACTTTTATCCTAGGCCTCTCTGTCCCCTCAGAGCAGCCCATGCAAGGTATAGCGCTAAATAATTTGTTCATCAACAATGCAGAATCTGTTGTATCAGCAGGCTCAGGCAGGAAATGGCTGGAAACCTCTCTACGGTCTTCAGCTATGTAGCTCTATACGAGAACAGGTTGCTGTTAAATTTCTGCGCCAATTTATTTTCTTTCTTGATCAAGTTGTTACTACAGTTTATTGCTTCAAATAAGACAAGACTGTCCAGATGTGTCTGAAAATAATCGGATAAATTTGGATTGGTTTGAAGTAGGTCTGTCAAAGTTAACGCGATAATAACGCGTTCACGCAAATTTGTTTTAACGGCACTAATTTCGTTAACGCATTAACGCAACTTGCGATTTTTAGGTGTTAGCGGGCTCAGTTTTAAAGCTAGCGTGAAGATACTGGTATCATATGAAACTGGAAAACCTAAACAATCCATTGGTATCAGCCCTTGTCGCAAAAGAGGCTAAATAACGCTCCAAAGTTACGCTAAATTTTAGCAAGGAAAAACTGGCATTGTCTTTCTCAAAGGGGTCGCTTAACCTCTGACCTCAAGATACTGTATGTGAATGAAAATGGGTTCTGTGGGTACCCACGAGTCTCCCCTTTACAGACATGCCCACTTTATGATAATCACATACAGTTTATGGCAAGTCATAGTCAAGTCAGCACACTGACACACGGACAGCTGTTGTTGCCTGTTGGGCTGCAGTTTGCCATGTTATGATTTTAGCATATTTTTTATGCTAAATGCAGTACCTGTGAGGGTTTCTGGACAATATCTGTCATTGTTTTGTGTTGTTGATTGATTTCCAATAATAAATATATACATACATTTGCATAAAGCAGCATATTTATCCACACCCATGTTGATAAGAGTATTAAATACTTGACAAATCTCCCTTTAAGGTACATTGTGAATAGATAAAAAATGTGCAATTCATTTTCGATTAATCATGGGCAATCAATCGATTAATCGCGATTGATTGACAGCCCTAGTTTGAAATTATTGGAGACGATCAATGTCAGCACAAAATTTCATTGCAATCCATTCAATATTCGTTGAAATATTTCAGTTTGGACCAGTGGTCGAGGCAGATGGCCCAGAGCCTGGTTCTGCCCAAGGTTTCTATCCGCTAAAGGGGAGTTTTTGTCGCATAACAATGAATGCTCATGGGGGATCTCTTGTTGGGTCTCTAAATTATACAGTATAGTCTAGACCTTCTCTTTATGAAGAGCGTCTTGAGATAACATCTGTTCTGATTTGACACTATATAAAAATAAATTGAACTGAATGGTGGACTGACCATGGTTGCCATCCCTAGAGCCACGGCGCTAGCATGGCTGAAAAATCACATGACATTTTACGAGCTGACGGTCATTTTTTGCCATTGGTGATTAAAGAATTGCGACCAAGATGTATTGAGCGGGACATTTTACGGTCTAAAAATACAGTCTTAATTGCTTCCTTTGTGACCTGTAAGTCCTTCTCATGGCCCAGTCAACCTTTTGTTCCTCTCTTATTATATATCAGTTTGACCTGAAGTCTTTTTGAACCTGCCATTCTGACCTCTTTCCCTTCCTGCCAGCTGTGCAGCTCTCTGAGTGCACCTCTTAACAGCAGATAAACTGCTGAGTATGTGATACCACATATACCTAACACAGTAATAAATCACACACCACCTTATATCATGTTCACTTTTAATCGAAATAGAGATTTCAAGATCTCTGACAATGTCCAAGACCTTCGTGTCATGCTGGCTGAAAGAGAACTGATACAGGCTTATGCATCATAATGTTTCAGTGCCCACAGGGGAGATATGAATGTATTACTCACTGCGGACATGTTATAGCTGAGAGGAAGTTGTAATGCCAGAAATAGCTGTAGTGCCACGTTTTAGTCCTCTCTCTCTAAACACCGGATGGAAAGTGTATACTGTATGATGAAAAGGTTTCACATTTCAGTCATGGGCTAATATAAACAGTTAAATAATAGATGACTTTGTCCTTTCTTAGGTGGGTACCACCCTGTCCAGATAGGTGACACCTTCAACAGAAGATACCAGGTGGTTTCTAAACTTGGCTGGGGATATTATTCCACTGTCTGGCTGTGTCTGGACCTCAGGTGGGTTTAATTAGGGACTGTACAAAAATTGATTTGGCGAGGTGGGGTTGAATCTTTTATTTCACTTTTTAAGGCCCTTGGCAGTATTAGTATTTTCTTTGGACCCTCCTCTTGACTTAGAAAAGAAATCTGATTTGAATGTTATATTAATGGTATAATTTTCACAATTACCAGTGTGTATATTAGAATTGGAATTAGCAATTGATTGCAAACATAACAAAACTATGAACATTTCAGCCATTCTCTATTTTTGAATAATAAAATGGCTGAGCTTGAATTAATGACCATATGCGGCCCGAGCGCTCTTTGTTTGCTCCATTTATGGTTTTGTTTTTCAAAAGTCTCGGTTCTCATTGGTTCACATTGCCTGCTGTATGTTTCTCAAAGTTGGGAACACATGTCTGCATTTATGAGTAGGTTATATGACCTGACACAACATTCACTAGATTCTGATTAAAAAAGACAATCTTTGGCACAAAATTACCTACGGAGTTAAACTCTTCGCTTATATTCTGCATATTTTACATTAATGTGTTTTTTAGAACCTCCTTGGCACCCACAATTGCCTGGTTTAATTCTTAAGGTGTTTTGTTTTGATCCACACTTGTTTTGAGCATTGTTGCGATCTCTTCACCTCACTGCTAGATCCTACACACTGGACCTTTAAAGGGAGATTCGTCAAGTATTTATAACTCTTATCAACATGGGAGTTGGCAAATATGCTTGCTTATTGAAAATCAATTAACAACACAAAACAATGACAAATATTGTCCAGAAACCCTCAAAGGTATGGCATTTAGTAAAAAAACAAATGCTCTGACTTGCCCCAAACTGCATGTGATTATCATAAAGTGGGCATGTCTGTAAATGGGAGACTCGTGGGTACCCATAGAACCCATTTTCATTCACATATCTTGAGGTCAGAGGTCAAGGGACTTCTTTGAAAATGAAGTTTGGAGCATTATTTAACCATACCAAGCGACAAGCTAGTACAGACATACCAATGGATTCCTTAGGTTTTCTAGTTTCATATGATAGCAGTATCTTCACAAGCTTTAAAACTGAGCAGCCTCAGAAAGATTGATTCTATTAATGCGTTATTATAGCATCCAAGCCGATCTGATCCGGTGTCTGTGTTGGCAGGCTATGTCGACGCGTTGCCGTGAAGGTGCTGAAGAGCGGAGATGGCTTCACCCAGGCAGGACAAGATGAACTTGCTCTCCTACGATGCGTCAGTGACCCGTTTGTTTGTGTTTCTCCTCTCTAACATGTCTTATTCTGTCTGTCAAATGTTGTTTCTCTTGATTTTTGTCTTTGGTCAATTCTAAATTGTAATGCATTCTCACATTCCCTTGTCAACCATCTCTCTTTCCAACTTTCTGACTACATTTACTATTTATAAAAAATGCTTTCCCTCTTTATTTGTCTCCCTGTCCTTTTTTTTGTCAGCCTTCTTACTCTCACCGCTACCCCTCCTCTTCTCTCTTTAATCAGGCTAGCGGTCCTACGAGCCGTCATCCCTCCAGTCGAAGGATCGTTCAGCTGCTGGATGAGTTCAAGCTGGCCGGGGTCAATGGGGTCCGTATCCTTTTTACAGACTATCATATCTTGGGCACGCGTTCTAAACCTGACACCGAGGACTGGAAAGCTCTCACGTGTGGAGGTTTATGCTTGTGTGTCTAAAAGATATATATATATAGTATATATATACATACAGTAAATACTGTATATATATCAAATGGTCGGACGTCAATATTAACTATATGATGAATACATCTCATACATGATTTACTTCTGCAAACGCTAACAGAGTGTTGTTTTCAGAGATGTAACAGTAGATAGCATTATGTTGGCTCACTGAAGACAGTATTGCATTGCATCATACAGTGAATACTGCTATAGCCAACAGCTTGCAGACATGTAACTGACCTTAATGCCTGGTGGTTAGACATGTGTCTGGTGTTGGAGCTGTTGGGGCCTGACCTGAGAGGCTGGCAGCTGTGTTTTGGGAATCCTGGACTGACGCCGCCTTCGGCCAAACAAATACTTACTCAGGTAAAGAACCGCGGAGACCGAAGATATTAAGATCATGCAAACACGTATCATAGACATGGAGCAAATATGATTAAAAAAAGTTGTTTTTATAAAACTGTCACTATATCCTGACAGTAGTGCATGAGACAGGTAATCAGAGAATAATCATGTGCCTCTGTGTCCTCCGGTGTCTTCCGGTGTTCCTAATGGCATCTGCAAGTTTCACAGACCGCGAGGAAATCAACCAATCAGTGCCGAGCTGAGCAGCTGTCAATCACTCGTGAACTCTTTTGCCCAATGATGCCAAAAACATTCTGCCTACTGCCACTTTAAATGGAACAATTTGGTGCAATTTAGATGCTGTTTGTAGACTCAAATTAATATCTATGCCCAGTTTAGCAACAATTGTCATTTTTGGAAATACGCTTATTTTCTCTTTTGCCAAAAGTTAGATAAGACGATTTATACAACTAACGTTCAGTGTTTCCCACATTGTGGATTGTGCACAACTGGAAACCAGAGGCAGCTGATAAATATGTGGTTAGACTGCACAATTATTCTGTTTTTCTTTTGTTTGTTTTCTCTCTAGGTTCTGCAGGGCCTGGACTACCTTCACACTCAGTGTAAGATCATCCACACAGACATCAAGCCTGAGAACATCCTGCTGTGTCTGGAGGAGCAGTCCCACAAAGTACCAGCAGGGGGCAGCAGCTCCTCCTATGTACTGGCTGGGAGAGAGGCCAAGTCCACAGGCACAGTATTTTTTACAGCTACAGATGCTGGAGATTGTTTAAGAGTGGAGTCTCAAAGCTGGACAGTTTACAGCTGAGCTGTCTGAGCGGCCGTGAAGGGTTCATCACATGTGTGTACAGAGCAGATGTACTTGGAGCCAACTTGTGTGCTAATGTTCGGCTTTTAATATACAGTTGTTCTGTACACCCGTAAGGCCTACAGTATATTGTAAATGTTAAGGACTTTTTCATATTGATGTCTAAAAAATACATATATTATTATCTAGGGGTGTAACGATTCATTTACTGCCCAGCCATGTTTTTTCCTAAACCTAACTAAGTGGTTTTGTTGCCTAAACCTAAGCAAGTGTATTTGTTAAATTCACAACGTTAAGCATGTGTTTACTGCGTCCGAAAAGTGACGCCAAGGGGTCTAACAAAGCGTCATGACGAGTTGGGATGAGAATGTATTGCTTTGACATGTAATCGAGCAAATGCATCCTAACCAAAATATCGGACATGGACAGTTAGAATTCCTTATACAAATGTGTTCCTTGGAATGAATAAGATGTTAATACATCGTCTCTTGTTGTTTCTTTCAGAGAGGGAGCAGGTGAACCCATACAGTTTAAAGGAAATCAGAGTGAAGATTGCTGACCTGGGCAGCTCCTGCTGGGTCGTGAGTAGTTAATCTATACTTTACATACAGACATTATAATGTTGGACATATTGCATTAGCCGAGTTCTGAAATTGCTTTAAATTTCTAGACCTACAAGAACGCTCCATCTTTACAAGACATTTGGTCTCATATGGTCTCAAAGCCGCTGAAAACCTGATTTCAAAGTATGTCTCTGGAAATAAAACATAAGCCACAATTCAAGTTTAAAAGTTTACTAATTTTTTAGTATAGAGTATTTATTGACTATAATCAATATTTTTGTAATAGCAATGTATCAGATGATAATGGGAAAACAATTGAAATGTGAAAGGGTTTGGTCACAGTGATGAATCCACAGAGGTTCTCTCTCATAGCATTGTTTTCCGTGAAAAGCTCTAAAAACCCACTGTACGCTACCTGCTTAGCAGCAAACAAACAAAGTTAGAGACTAGCTGGTGAACATGTACTACTAGCTTGTCGCGAAGGAGGCTAAATAACGCTCCAAACTCACGCTAAATTTTGACGAGGAAATACTGGCATGACCATTTTCAAAGGGGTCTCTTGACCTCTGACCTCAAGATATGTGAATGAAAATGGGTTCTATGGGTACCCACGAGTCTCCCCTTTACAGACACGCCCACTTTATGATAATCACATGCAGTTTGGGGCAAATCATAGTCAAGTCAGCACACTGTTAATTGATTTCTAAAAATCAATATATACATACATTTGCATAAAGCAGCATATTTGCCCACTCCCATATTGATAAGAGTGTTAAATATTTGACAAATCTCCCTTTAAGGTACATTTTGAACAGATAAAAAAATGATCCGACGACACTTCCTGGGCCAGGAAGTGGGCTTCATTGGCCTGTAAGGACAGAGAAAAGACAATGTTAGGAGAGGAGAGAATATGGACAATCATGCGATTAATCGCGTTTAATTATTTGAATCATTTGACAGCCCTAATAAATACACATATGCTCTAAAGGAAATTGCTAAATATGGAAGCCAAAATTCCATTGTATTTATGCGTTTTATTGATGTATCCAAGGCCTTTGAACAGAATGAATCATTAAAAATTGTTCCTGAATTTGAAGATGAAGTATACACTTAGAACACTAGCCTTCTGGTATTCCCTGCAGACACTGCAGGTTAAAATGGGACAATGTTGAATCTGCCCCATTTCATGTAAACAATGGTGTTCGCCAAGGTGGAATTCTGTCTCCTATTTTGTTCAGTGTGTATGGATGATACATCGAAACAATGGAATGGGTGTAGCACAGGCCGTCTTGTTGGAAACTCTGTTATCAATCATCTTATGTATGCTGATGACCTGGTAATTCTCAGTCCATATAGTGCTCGGCTGCAGCCATTACTGAATGTGTTCTCACATTAAAGCAAAGATTTAATGACCAAATACTGTAATGTCATGATAGTCAGAAGAGAGGATAACAAAGTAGTTTTTTTTCGGAGTTTCACCGGTACGATATTCCTTTCATGACGTGCAAGGAAATAAAATAACCTGGCCATGTTCTCACTGATTATTTGAATGATGGCAGAGATATCTATCGACAGTGCTGTAAACAATATGCTCAGGCAAATATGTTGCTTCATAAGTTTAGTATATGTTATGTCAATGTAAAATGTTTATTATTCACTATAACATTCTGCACACCTATGTATACAGATCATCTTTGGTGTATAGCTACAGGAAAAGTAGTATATGGAGGCTCATGGTGGCTTACAATGCTGCAATGTGGTTGTTGCTTCAGGTTCCTAGATGGCATTGGCCAGTCAACTGTTTGTGTCCTCTGGTGTTCCTATATGTGACACACTTCTCAGACATCTGATGTACAATTTTGTGTGTCGCTTGGATGAGTCAGAGAACAGCATCATAGAGGTTTTAACCAAGAGCTGCACTCGGTTCTCATCCAAGCTCAGAAAACACTGGCAAAATAGCCTACATAGGAATGTTTTTTTTAATTGAACGATGAATTGCTGTGGTTTTATCTTGTATACGTTCTTTTCTTTTATTACTATGGACCCTCCTGTGAGTCTGAAATAAACCCAAATTTGTTGCACATAACAACAGACCTAAAATGTTCTGTCTGTTATGTCTCTCCCTATTTCGTGGCCTATAGTACAAACATTTCTGTGAGGAGATTCAGACCCGTCAGTATCGCTCGCTGGAGGTTTTACTGGGATCTGAGTACGGCCCGCCTGCTGACATCTGGAGTGTCGCCTGCATGGTGAGTGAAAACCAATATGATGTTTACAATGTGTGAACTATTCAAACCCAAGACTCCATGGTTTTGTTTGGCGGCACCATTCCATAAAACAGAAATAAAAGTCTTGTGAATCATATCATACACATTCATTACAATTTAGAATTTTTTATTAAATCAACTTTCTTTAATGAATATAACTTGTCAGTCTCATCAACATGAATAATGTGGGGGAAAAGTAGTATACTTCAAGTTTATTTTATGAAGTCAAATTAAGTAAAGTTCAAATATATTTTAAGTATACTTTATGTAGTAAGTATACTTATATCAATGTACTAGTAGTATACTTGTAAGTGTACTACTTCAATACTTATTGGGACTAAATTGGCCCACTTTTTGGTTTATAAAAGTATACTTTTAAGTGTACTTTAAGTGTAAGAATAGTAAACTTTGAGTACACAACTAGTTTACATCTAAGTTGTATTATGCAACTATATTATCAAGTGAACTATACTACAAATGAACTTATAGGTTTGCTGTTAGTTTACTATTTATTATTAACTACTAACTACTAACTACTTTATCTAGCATTTTAGTTTAAGAAAGTACACTTTAAAGTATATTCTCAGTAAATTACAATTTTATTAGTTTTTACTGCAAGTATACTTGACTTGATATTTTGTGATGAGATTTAAAAAAAAAAAAGTTTTTCTCACACGCCTCCATGGTGAACGGAAAATGCAAAAACGTAGAAAATTCTTGAAGATTTAAAGTAAATTAACATCAAAACATACGTTTGCAAACTATCACACCCTCTAACAGGCTACAAAAAGTAAGCATAAGCCAAGTATATTTAGACTTTTCTGTATACTTGTCAGTAGAAGCCAAGTATACTTAAGTTTTAAGTTTAAAAGAAGTATACTAATAGCACACTTGAATAAACTTATTTTTGGTAAGGGGTATTACATTCTTTATTCCTGTGAGAGTCCTGTGTCATCCTCTGAGAATCATGACGGTCTGTACAAAAGTATGTGCCAATACATGTAAAGTCAGTGGATCACCAAATTGTATGGCAATCCATCTAACTGTTGTTGAGATATTTCAGTCATGCCGCTAGCATAGCTATAAAAAACCCCTGTAGCCTAGCCTTTATGATACAGACATTAAAAAAACAACGCTGGAGTCACCAATTACTGTTGTTGATATTGGTCCTCTCTATAGATACTTACTTGGCCACACATCTCACCATTTCATTTCCTCTTGCATTCTCTCAGGCCTTTGAGTTGGTCACTGGAGACTCCCTGTTTGAACCCAAAGCTGGCGAGTCCATTTCCCTGGAGGAGGGTACGTTTAGTACAATGTGTTGACACGGGATTAAATGAGATTACACTGTGGCTGCATTGTAATGATGCACTGTATGCTAATGTGTACTGTAAATTTGTATGTCTCATGCTTGCATGTGTGTGTATGTGTGTGTGTATGTGTTCCCATCCACCTCAGACCATATAGCTCAAATCATGGAGCTGCTTGGTAAAATCCCACCAGTTGTTGCCTTGTCGGGTAAATTCTCTGCAGAGTACTTCAGCCACAGAGGTAAGTCTGCAACTTCACTTTTATACATGTTGTGGGTCTAGTCATTGGTTGAGTTAGACTTTCTCGTCAACACATTCTCACTCCCAGCTCGTAAAAAATACCCCCGCTATGTCAGTGCCCCTCGGCGTTGGAGACCGATGCACTGGGTACCCCTTTTGCGTTACTTTTGGACGGACCAGGAATGGCGTGTCAATATACCTTGTTATATGCAGTGTCTTTACAAATTAAAGTTCTGTTTTGCCAGGAAGTTAGGTTTAGGCAACACAACCACTTAGGTAGGGTTAGGAAACGATCGTGGTTGACGTTAGCTTCACCGATTAACAGCTCACATGACTAGTGACTCACGGGACTGATGATACCGACGAGTCACGTGACTAAAGACTGACGCAACGTTACTTTTAGTTTCAGACGGGACATGAACACTGGTCCGCTGGTTGAATGTCTTTTGTTTGTTTGACCCATCCACCACCCCTCCTGCCCGCCCTGAGCAGACTCTCAACTCTTAGCGCTATTTATACTACGTCTCTTGCTCCGACTGTCGAATAACACCGCGGGGTGAGTTTACATTAGAGTGAGTTGAAAGCCCGGTTTATCACATACTGTTGCTGAAGGGTGCCTTCGTGCTTCAGTTTCCAATCCTAAGGGGCACTGACCATACGGCGGTATTTGGCGTGTTGGGAGTGAGACAGGTTGTTCTTGTTGTCGGCCGTCATTTTGAAGGACAGGTTTTTAAAAATTCTGTCGTGATCTATTATTAACCGTCATTTAAATTTACATTTTTTAATGACAATAATTCATAAGCCAATTTAAAGGCCAAGACTTTGACTCTAGTCCAATGCACTGTTTTTCAAATTACTACAAAATAACGGGGGGCTTTTATTGTGGAGAATGTGGGAAATGAAATGTGTTTATCACCGTTTTACAGCCGCACCTTCGACCACACACAGGCATGGTTATACACACCCTCTAGCTAGCAGGTAGCTCTGTTGTAATGGAGACCTAAATCCCTGCCGTGTTAGGCTGTCGCCGAGTCATGTACGGAAAAACCCTACAAGACACTGGAGCTTGGCTTGTTTCTTGAGGAGTTGTAGCATTTATTCACATTTATATTAGTTACGGCTGACTCCATCTCACCGTCACTCTGTCACTCACACACACTCCCTTGCTCTCTCTGTCTGCCTCTCTCTCTCTTGACCGCATACACAACACTCGCTAACGTTAGGCACACAACCTACGCACTGAGTTATTCCGTAAAAGAGTTTGCTACTTGATTACATTTCCAATTTACATTTTTACATCACAATTTATTTTCAAAAACATCTTAAAAATACATAATTCCCCGAAGCGTTAGGCCCGGTGGGGAGGTGACCAGCGGCGCAGCTGCATCGGCACCGCTCCGTGACACCTAATGGTCACATACGTGCTCCAAGGCCTCCTCCGGTCCGTCAAAATGACGGACGGCCTTCAGATTTTTCCGTCATTGTTAAAGAAAATTCAGTCAATGATTGAAAATATTCAGTTAGCGCAACCTCTGGTGCTAGTATGATTTTACTTTTATTGATATCTTCCTAGTAAATCATTTCATAATTGCTACTTGTGTAATATTGGTTGCATGTCATTCAGGTGACCTGCGTCGTGTCGGTGCACTGAGGCTCTGGAGCCTCTTTGACGTTCTGGTGGAGAAATACCACTTCCTGTTGGAGGAGGCCACTGGATTCTCCGACTTCCTTCTTTGCATGTTGGATTACCATCCGGAGAGGAGGGCCACGGCTGCACAGTGCCTCCACCACCCTTGGCTGACATCCTGATAGCCTCCTACAGGCTTCGTCCCCATCTGCAGTCCTCACAGCCCGATGCTGTCAGCAGCTCGACCTGGCCGATTTCAGAACATACCAGCCACAAACTCAATATGTGAGATGTTAAAAAAGCACGGTGCATCTTTGACTATTTTATACTAGCGGAATCCAAATAGCTGTTTGTATTTCACTGACTTTGATTTGTGATTTCCTGTGGAATGTGGTGTTGTCATTATTCAACACCAGATAGAGGAGCCCCGTTACGCACTTTATGCTGCTACGGCGTTTTGTTTTTTTACATAGATCTTCTCTAGTGTAGCTACTGTAAGTCTTTGACTGCCAGACCTTATATGAGTCATATAAGTTGCAGAATATGATTCTGTATCATCTCTTGCTACACTGAGAGGCCTGACACTGCTAGCCAGTGTGAAGTTGTCAATTTGACGCAAACTTTGAGTGCAGCTATTATTCTGTGTGACTGAATGTTAGTGATTAAAATAATTTAAAAAAAATTATACATTTCATGATCTTTCATATTGTATGTACTTTAAAGTTGCTTTTCTTTTTGAACAGTGTAATAAAATGTAAATCACGTTAAGTCAACTTTATTCATATAGCCCAAAAACTACATTAACATTAGTACAATACACAAGACCCAGATTTGGATATGGAAAACCCCATAAAACCCTTTAATCATAACCATAAACTTATTATTAGGGAGTCAGGGACACTTTACAACACACTGCTTTTTAAAGATTTATTTAAAGGTTATATGGAGTGCACCAGGGATGACTTATTTTTGTTGGCCAACCAGGAAGTTAGCATCGCCCTGGGTTCCCTCGACAAAAAAACAATGAGATTTTTCCATTGGGATTTGGATTATTGTAGAAAATAAGCTCTGTGACAAACACACGTTTATGATACTTACACGTTGTGTTCAGCAACATAATCTTCACAAATGAACACCACTTTATGATTTTTGAAGTGTGAATGCAATCGCCAGAAGTAAAAAGCTAACGTTAGGTTATAAACGAACTACACCACGGTCGCATGAGCCTGAGTAAACACAATGAGGCTGTAAAGGCGGATGAGTCGCCGTGATGGCGTTTAGTAGACTCATTTAGCCACTTGTTTAGCAACCGCCTTTGTTAAGACACATAAAAGCTCCATAATTCAAGAGTGGGGTATTGATTGATGTATTTTATATCATAGAAAAAAACGTTAAAATCTCTTCAGCTGGTGCTAACTTTATTTCAGGCTTCTACCCAAAAACCCATTAAAAAAAAAACATTGACGAGGGAACCGGAAGTGCTAAAATGCTAAATTATTTCTGGGTTTTAGGACTCATTCCTGTAGCACTCTATTGATAACATTTAGACAAATAATTTAAAAAAAAAATAATGCATCCACAAAGCTTCTAGAAAGGTGCCGAATAAAAGTATTGCTTTTGTTCAAAAAACTTTTAACATGTTAAAAATTAATGTTTTATTTATCTTTGTGAAAGATGTCTGATGTTTGGTTCCTACTTCTAACAAGGCTTGTGAGCCAATAGTATAACAACGTTAGTATTGTGTGTGGTATCTCTGTGTTGCCAGTGATCAAGTTGCCAGTTAGTATGGAAAAAAACGGATAAATGGCAAATGGGTTGACACTGGTGTGTCCATCAGGCTGCAGAATACATGAATATTTACCATGGAAACAAGTGACAACTGACATTAAAATAAAATATCCTGCAACTTAGTGAAACACCCAACCATGTAAATGTAAATACAAATCAGCTTTTATTGTCACATATTGTATTGTACACAGCACAGCACATAGTGTAAGTAGTGAGCAGTTTGGGGATCCGGTGCTTTGCTCAAGGGCATCTCTCCAGCTACCAGTCCACAGTCTGTACTTGGTCCATTCGGGGACTCGAACGGTTCCGAAGTCAAGTCCCTATAGACTGAGCTACTGCCACCCCCCTTATAATCATCCATTATACATCGACTATTGTGCTAATAATCACCCTGAAATTGCTATTTGACTGTTTTTTTTGTCTTTGTTAGTTTCATGGCCACATTTATTTATCACATGCTACCTTTATCTATACTATGCTTCATTACAGCAACTTTCTCAGGACCGTGATTTTGTCCTATTAGCTCCTTTATTACTAATACAGTTAATTTCCATTCCACTTTCATGAACCATACAGTACTGTATATGGAATATTCTCAAACACAACTACTTTACTACTGTATATTATATGTTGAATCTCTTCTGAAGCAAAGCCTTTGGGGTGTAAATTTCAGATCAGATAAAATTGATCATCATCAGACTAAATTCACCTGATAAGTATAAACTGTGACCACTATGTTTGTTATGCTACGCTGTATTTTTACCCATTTGAATTACTACCAAGAACACCACTTAGAAGACATAACTGCATATAACACTGTTAAGTGGAACAGACAAGGTTGAAATCAAATAATGACGACTCGACCTTTAGCTGGAGATGATACCCCTCTTTCATTCATTCCTTGTTTCCAGGAAGACCTTAAGCATCAAAGTATGATTTGACTTGTCCTTATTAAAAAATATTACAATAATCTCATCAAGATTATGCTGTCCAGAACTAAAGTTAGTTAGACAGCTATGTAGAACATACATTATATATACATTTAAAATAGGGATGTCAAAGTTAATGTGATAATAACGCGTTAACGCAAAACTGTTTTAATAGCACTCATTTTTTTAACGCATTAACGCAACTTGCGATTTTTAGGTTGTAGCTGGCTCAGTTTTAAAGCTAGAGTGAAGATACTGGAACCATACAAGGAATCCAGTGGTACCAATGATGTCATACTAGCTTTCGTGAAGGAGGCTAAATAACACTCCAAACTTGCGCTAAATTTTGGCGAGGAAAAACCCAGCATGGCTGTTTTCAAAGGGGTCCCTTGACCTCTGACCTCAAGATATGTGAATGAAAATGGGTTCTATGGGTACCCACGAGTCTCCCCTTTACAGACAAGCCCACTTTATGATAATCACATGCAGTTTGGGGCAAGTCATAGTCAAGTCAGCACACTGACACACTGACAGCTGTTGTTGCCTGTTGGGCTGCAGTTTGCCATGTTATGATTTGAGCATATTTTTTATGCTAAATGCAGTACCTGTGAGGGTTTCTGGACAATATTTGTCATTGTTTTGTGTTGTTAATTGATTTCCAATAATAAATATATTATTTGTATTTGAATAAAGCAAGCATAATTGCCCACTCCCATGTTGATAAGAGTATTGAATACTTGACAAATCTCCCTTAAAGGTACATTTTGAACAGAAAAAGAATGTGCAATTAATTTGCGATTAATCATGGACAATCGTAATTAATCACAATTAAATATTTCAATCCATTGACAGCCCTATTAATTAGTTATTAGATAATAGTTAAGTTGATGATAAATTCGGCATATCAACCGATCCAGCTGTAGGCTCGGCACTCCACCAGTGGGTTCTCTTTATAAACCACCGTGTAACCACACTGTGTCCTGATCCGACGACACTTCCTGGGCCAGGAAGTGGGCTTCATTGGCCTGTAAGGACAGAGAAAAGACAATGTTAGGAGAGGAGAGAATATGAGAACTATTCACAATGACATAATTCCCATAAGCAAGGCTTTACATAATTGAAATCAATTAATATGACCTGAAGTGAATAACAACACTCACGCGAAGCAGTAGAAACCAAAGTCGTGACAGAAGCACTTGTCACAGCCTCTCCGGAAAGATTCTCCTGGTTTGTAGTGTTTGTCTTTATAAGAACAGATGCCTGTGGAAGAAATGAGCACCACAATGACATATCAATCACATTCTTTCTTTCCAGTTCCAGGTATGACCCTGCTATAGGTGAAAGCATTCATCTTTTACAGGAGGTTACCTCAAAACTTTGCAGATTCTATAAATGTCTGCCATCGCGGCAAAATACATAGAGCCCTGCTGCAAGAGGTCAGGCACATTAATGTCTAAATCTAGCATCCTCCCATTCCTGCAGGCTGCGGGTGCTATCCCCATGGGGGTTGGTCAGTCACCTTGCAGAGGGGGATCAATAGGAACACTCTGATCTGCTGTGAAGAGCCCCAAGGGGCTGAATGCAAGGTCAGGGTATAGAGGACATGGTCTGCGGTCAGGCAGTTGGGGTTGGTTTAATGGCTAGAGGTAAGTCACAAGTGTTGAATTATGCTCCCCCGGGCGGAAAGTAGCAACGCCCGGGACTGTGCTGCGGGCACACAAACAGGGAAGCAGAAGTAGTTCTTACCTTTTTTGTGGTACAGGGAGGCTTCGGAGTATCCGTTGCTCAACAGGAGGATGAGGGACAAGCAGAAAGCAAACACCAGCGATAGAGAGCATCCATGAATGTTACTTATTGAATGTAACATTGTAAAAAAATATATTATTTATTTAGTCTTTTAAGCTGTTTTCTTAATCCTGACTTTCACTAGTTCAATTGTCAGTCCAGTAAAGTCCTTGTGATGGCCCAGTACACTGGCTAATATTTATAGTCTCACATCACTACTGGGAAGAGAGAGAGAGAGAGAGAGAGAGAGAGAGAGAGAGAGAGAGAGAGAGAGAGAGAAAAAAGCATCTCCACATGTTTAGTTCCCTGGTTTGTTCCCAGCGTCCAACTTTTGTTTCAGAGCGAGGTGTGTATAAATAAATACTACCTTTGGACCTCGCTTGGTGCGTAAGGCTGCGTGGGTGAGAGGATGGCCGGTGCGCCAACAGGATGGTCGATCGGTTCAGTGGTTCAGTGGTTTAACCAGCTTTTCTGGTTTCTCTCGACATCTTTTCTCAGTGTGTTTACCATCTCCACCAGTCAATTTATCTTTAACATACACATTTCTCCTTTCCCCTCTTTCTATCACCCCCCCACCACCACCTCCCGATACAAAGATGCTGACTATTAAAGTTAAACCTATTTTTATGACTGCTGACATTGTCGAAAAACAACTCTATGTGCTGACATTGTCCCTCGTGTGAAGGAAATTGGTTCAAGCCAAATGATCACAAAACTGCGTTCTAGAACATCAAAAATCCATGAAAAACATTGCAAACTTCAAAATCTATTTTTTTCTTATTCTAATCAACTTTGGCTTTTCTATGATATTTCATACTTATTTGAGTCATTGCCTGACTAAGTTGATCACACTATTTGCCCATTTGGTTAAATATCTTAATTTTGTGCTCAAAGTTAAAAAAAAAAGAAGGTTGTTGTTAAAAAGGGAAGATGACGTATGACTATAGTAGAAGGTGCAGGTCATTTGTCATCCTCCAAGCTTGCACAGGTCTGTCAGATTTCACAGACCAGAGGAAAACAACCAGTAAGAGCCGAGCTGGAGCCTTGCCGTCTCTGAGCAGCTGTCAATCACTCGCGAACTCTGATTAAACGGCCAAACTAGACAGCACCATAAACAGACTCTCTCTCACTTTTTAGTCTACGTCACTAGCTCTGAGCGTAGCATATTCATGCAGATACGTACATTTACATTGCAGTCAGTGGATATTCAGACAGAGTAAGGAAATGACGAGAGTGTCATGGTTTGCACAGATATGTTCTGCTTTAAACTGTTTACATATGCTGCAGTACATATAGCATGAAGTAAAGACCGCAATATTACCAAGAAAGTATGTCAAATATTTCTTTTTTTTGCTTTATATACTTTGAAGAGTCTGACATCTGGAAAAAATGGCTCAAATATTTAAGGGCAAAGTCAGGAAGTTCCCAGTTTTGAGGGTCAAAATCATAGACCCATAGGGGAAAGCTGCTGTAGCTCTCTGGGTCTCTGTCACACACACACACACACACACACACACACACACACACACACACACACACACACACACACACACACACAGGCAGATTTTACTGCATGTGTGACTGACCGCATGCAGGACAGATTGTGGTCAGTCTGTTCTTTCCCGACAGCCTCTGGCCAGAAACCAGCCGACACACCATGCTCTGACAAAAGAGGAAACAAACAGGACATCAAGGGACTGGAAGGAACTTGTGGTGGCCGAGGGGCTCCAGATAGAAACCACCACTTCCTCCACGTCAACCCTTTAGTCACACAGGAACACTTTCACGGTGTTCGGCGGCGGCTCGGTGGTTAGTGGTGGCTCACACAGCAAGTAGCTCCGTTTTTTTGGTTTTGTTCTTTTTTAATTCAACCAGTACTGCTGGACACTTCTCCACGTCTGTATTGGTATTCCAGGTGGTCCGGGTTTCTACCACAAGGAAATGGAGATTCTAAAACTTGCCTGTAGGTTTGACCAGTATCCTAAGAATTACGTTCATATTGGAAGACAGTGCACTTCATGATTTATGTCCAGTTCCAACCTTCAGTATTACTCTGTAGTGGAGGATGTGGAGGTTGCCATGGTTGACTTTCACGCAGAAGACTGTAGTTTGTGTCCTGTCACAGACAGATTAATGTCCTTAAAGCTTCAGTAGGCAGTATATTTTTGGCATCATTGGGCAAAAATTCCATAATAACCTTTCAGCATATTGTAATTCAAGTGTTCTGAGAGATGACTAGACTTCTGCACCTCCTTGTGGATCTGTTTTCAGGCTTCAAAAAATCTACTTAGACTTTAGACTTTGACCAATCACAGGTCATTTCAGAGAGCGAGCGTTCCTATTGGCTGTGCTCCGGTCATGTGACTGGAACTTGGCGTTCCTTCAACAGATTTCACAATGGCGGCAGCGTCACAAACTTTCTCATTTTACAGCTAAACCGTGCACTACAGGATGATTCTGAAAACATTTGAAGCAAGAAATAGGCATTACAGTAACATAATATTGATTCATATTTGATCAGTGCTGCTTAGTTTGGCCGTTTGATCAGAGTTTGCGAGTGATTGACAGCTGCCTCCGTTGAACGAACAGCCAATGCTCTCTCTCTCTGAAATGACCTGTGATTGGCCAAAGTCTCCCATCACGGGCTAAATGTTTTAAAACCTGAAAACAGAGCCATGAGGAGGTGCAGAAGTCGAGTTTTCTCTCAGAACACTTGAATTACAATATCTTTTAACGTTTTAAGTTTAACTACAGTACAATCTTTCCCTAGACTCAACCAGGAGTCTTAGTTCCTAACCCTAAAGGTAAACTTAACCACCTTTATTTGCTAAAACCACAATCTTTCTGTAACCATAATCATTCTGTAGTTGCCCTGCACAGATATTGTAGAAAGGGAGAATAAAATAAATTGTTAGTATGGATGAAATCCGTGGTTTTACGGAATCATCCAATATCAATCCTCTTGCCTGGGGATAGGGTGCTGGAATACACTTCAGACATCTGTGGTCCTGCACAGAATGAATGGGTACAGAAAATAGATTGCTGCAAAATTTCGATCCTTTGGAACAAGCAACAAAATGCTTGCATTTCATACCAAAGCCCTATTCACACGGCACTAGTATTACAAAGGGACCGCATGCATATAGCTGCCCTTACAAATACGTACTGTTGCTTGCAGTATGCATACAATTGGGACAAACTACCTCGTCATAACATTGTGCCTTGAACTTTGACCCTCTTGCTCATATATCCGTCGCAGTCTGTCAATGAGCCGCCTTCAGGATGTCATCTGTCTGCGCTCTCTCGGCCGCTCAGATGATGTGACGTATCTTCTTCTGCGCAGAGGATTGTGGGCCAGAATAGCCAGAAAAGCAAGCTGGCTGGCGTACTGCAAAATGCATCCTGGTATTTTTAGCATACTGTATTTGACATACGAATATTGGGACATACTAATTCTCTTTCTGGCATACTAAATAGTATGGTAGTATTGGCATTGGAACATGCACATTGTTTTCTTTTGTTCCCAGATCCCATGAACCACTTATCATGGCAGATACATAGGCTGCATATTTACAGAGTGAAATCCTAAGTTAAATATCTTGGTAAATGGTAGACTATGGCATCAGTGTGGTAGGTCAAACGCGAGCGAGGCTGACTGTGGTAGGCTGGCTGTAAACAAGTGAAGGATGTTTTGCCTCTGGAGTGTAACAGCGTGGTAGGTCGAGTGGGACTGAGGACAGCAGAAAAGGACCACACAGACTCCCAAACCACTGTTGATCACCATGTTATGACAAGATGTGGATCCATAAGCTTTTATATTGGCCTCATTTCACACCTTCTGTAACCTACAGAAACCTGCTACTGTAGATCAACTCATTGATTCTCTTTGCTGTCAAATTGTCTTTTCACCAGTTCATCTGAGATACCTAATTGGGCATTTATTGTACAGCACGAGCTAGGGCTAAACAATACTGAAAAAGTGGCAATATTATTGCTTTTAGCAGCCTGATCCCACAGAAATATGTGAAATGACCACAACCTCTTAACAGGGTATTACGTGGTGGTGGTGGTGGCACATCATTTTAACACATTATGTGCCCCCACCACAGAAACAATGCCAATGGGAAGACAATTAGGATCCTTTGTCGTGGTGGACACACAAATTCCCAGGTTCAATGGAGATACGTTTTGCTCAAACTCTGCGTAGGGAGAAGAACGGGGTGGACAGATGGGTCAAACATGGGACTTCTAAACTCTGTGTAGGGAGAAGGACAGGGTGGACAGATGGGTCAAACATGGGACTTCTAAACTCTGTGTAGTGAGAAGGACGGGGTGGACAGATGGGTCAAACATGGGACTTACACACTCGTAGGGAGAAGGACGGGGTGGACAGATGGGTCAAACATTGGACTTTTGCCCAGGAAACTGGTGCTTGTGATTGTTATTGAGTTATTTAAATACCTCAATGTTGAATGTTGTTCAAAATTGTAAGAAGTTTCGTAACAAATGTAGTTATTTTAACCCAAACCATGACCTTTTATTTCTTAAACCTAACCAAGGCGTTTTGTTGCCTAAATCTAATGAAGTAGTTTTGTTGCCTAAACATAATGTTAAATTGTTTCCCATAGTGGCGGCACACAATTTGAACACATTATGTGTTACCACCTAGTAATGCGCTGTTAAGAGGTTGTGATCATTTCATGTATTTCTCTGAGATCATGTAGGTTTTTAGCAACATGAATGCAAAAAAAGGCAACATAATTTCACCATGCCCAAATGCAGTTCTTAACAGCTCCATTTGGTCGGAATTTATGAATCCCATTGTCCCTGCCAGTATTGGCATTGTCAGTCCGTCCACTGCTTTGATCCAGACAGATGACGAATCCTACTGACTTTAGTGATCCCCTGACTTTTTCTCCACCTCCTCCCTCAATGAATTTTAATACAATAACATTGGTGAACATCAGGTCAAAGTTTTGATTTGTCCAATACTTTGGTTTATAACCAAATACCTGCAAAACTAACGACATTCCCATCAGCCTCAGCTGTACTTTGTGTTTAGTGCTAATTAGCAAATGTTAGCATTCTAACACACTAAACTAAGATGGTGAACATGGGAAACATTGTACCCGCTAAACATATAAGGTTATTGTACCAGTGGGACCCGGTGGGATGTCAGTTGAGTAGGCGGTTCTTAATGTGGCCAAGGATACATTTGCATACACACTACTAAAAGAATTTGGCCATATGTGGCCCAGACCACCACTGAATGTGGTCTGAGCGATCGGATCTCAATGAGTCTTGAGTGCATTCACAAATGTACTTGGAGCTGTCCACTTGTGATCCGATCACATCCGAACACCTTTTTGCTGCCTCGAGGAAAGCCGGACTTGGGCACTGCATGCTGTGATGTGCGGCGAGCACAGCTCAAACCGTGTTGTGTCGGTCGCAAGCGTATATCTATGGTCGCAAGCAGCTCTCTCTTCCGCCGGGAAACGACATTGGGTGTAGCTCTATTGTCGTCCGCGTGGAAACAGTAGAGCTTATACATGCTGTGCATTGCCAGAGACTGGTTGAGATAACGAAAAGAAAAAACGCTGTGAAAATCGGGAGAAATACGGGAGAATTGTGAAACCGGAAGAAAAGGATAGGGCAATGAAAAACTTGAGTCTCCCGGGAAAATCCGGAGGGTTGGCAAGTATGCGCTAGTCTCCTAAAGGGGCAGGACAGTAGCGAAACCCACGTGACACAGATACAGGAAACTGACTATCTGTGTGCCATCTCCTTTCTGAAATGCCTCTGGTAGCAGTTCATACAATATACCTTGGTGGGCCTTATATCTATTACGACGTATACAAAAACAATATACTGTATCGTTCGTCTGTAGCATGTAGTGCTTTAAGTGTAACTGGTTTGTCTCCCAGGTGAAGAATTAACTTGCTTAAATGTCAGTTCCAAACCTAAATGACAGCGAAACGTTTGAGGTTTCTATAAGTAGAACTTTGTCCTTTAGTGGAGCCTGCCCCAGCCTTGTGGTATCTTAAGTCTCATCCTGCTTCACAGTTCCAAATGGATACAACACAGGATTCAATAAATAACACCGCTGGGTGACCGGTGTGGTAGAAGCTAAAAGCAGACCACACAGAGGATGAACCCACTGATGAATTACAGGTACTTACTGTGTGACAAGCTGCGGATTCTCAAGTCACAGGCGGTCTCAGGCGATGCCACCCTCTTGGTGTGCATCTGTCCGCAGTGGCCCTGTGTGATATTTTTGGTTGTGTGACTCACCCTCAACACTAGAGCAGAACTGGATGCTCTGGCTTGGCAGTTAATTACATAAATAGTCCTGTTTCAACCACAACTTTGTGCATGGTGATGGATACAGGCATCAGGACCTTTCTATGGTAGAAAATACTGTAAGTGTGTGTATAGAGCAGTATGTGTACCAGATCTGTGTTTATTGCTTTGCTTTAAAGCAGCAGTAGGTAGAATTGGAGCAAATATGATTAAAAAAACTTTATTTTTATAAAACAGTCAGTATATCCTGACAGTTGTGCATGAGACAGGTAATCTGAAAAAAATCATGTGCCTCTGTGTCCTTTGTGTCCTCCAGTGTTCCTTATGTCATCTGCAAGATTTCACAGACCGGAGGAAAACAACCAATTAACCAACTTGTCGTCTCTTAGCAGCTGTCAATCATTCACGAACTCCGATCAAACGGTCAAACTAGGAAGCGCTGATCAAATATAATGCCTATATGCCTATTTCTCGCGTAAAATGTCTTCAGAAACATCTTGTATTGTACTGTTTAGCTGTAAAATGAGAAAGTTTGCTCCGGCTGGTGGGTGGCGCTTGATATTTCCTCAACTGATCTCAACATGGCGGCAGGGTCACAAACTTTCTCATTTTACAGCTAAACAGTACACTACAAGATGTTTCTGAAAACATTTTATGCAAGAAATAGGCATAACAGTAACAGAATAGTGATTCACATTTGATCAGCGCTGCCTAGTTTGACCGTTTGATAAGAGTTTCCGAGTGATTGACAGCTGCCTCCAACAGCCAATAGGAATGCTCTCTCTCTGAAATGACCTGTTATTGGACAAAGTCTCCCGTCACAGGCTAGATTCTTTCAAAGCCTGAAAACAGAGCCATGAGGAGGTACAGAAGTCTAGTTTTCTCTCAGAACACTTGAATTACAATATGATGAGTTTATTATGACAGTTTTGCCCAATGATGCCAAAAAACATTCTGTCTACCCTCACTTTAAAGGGCCAGTGTGTAGGATTTAGGAGGATCTATTGGCAGAAATGGAATATAATATTGATAACTACGTTTTCATTAGTGTATAATCACCTGAAACGAAGTTGTAGCTGATCCCAGCTGACATTGGGCAAAGGCGGGGTACACCCTTGACTGGTCGCCAGACTATCACAGGGCTGACACATAGAGACAGACAACCATTCACGCTCACATTCACACCTACGGGCAATTTAGAGTCAATGAATGAGACAATGAACCTAACCTGCATGTCTTTGGACTGTGGGAGGAAGCCGGAGAACCCGGAGAAAACCCACGCTAACACGGGGAGAATATGCAGACTCCACACAGAAGGGCCCCAAGCCCGATTCGAAACTGTGAAACCTCTTTAAATCCTCCACATTGTCCCTTTAAATCCACACGATTCATTGATTTAAGTCTGGATAATGTTTTTGAATGTAAAATATCTTTATTTGACCTTCTCAAAATGTGTTTCAATAACAGAAATTGTCATCATGGTGAGTTGGAATACTATTCACAAATAGGAATTAATTAGACATTATAATTTTAAAATCAAAATCAGCATGTCATCATAATTCATGAAAAGCAACAAGCCTCTTTCAGACTCTGTCTACTTGTCCACGATCAAGCAACTTTATAAATAGACTTTTATACATTTTTGGGTGTTGACATTTCAACGAGCAGTCATCCATTAGTGAGTCAAAATTGAATCGGAGATGTTAAGTCTGATGTGACAGAACAACAATCATCATACATCATACCAAAATACATAGAAAGTAAACCAGAACAGAAAGGAAAGATTCTGTAGTTAACACATAAAAACAAAGATCTCATCAGAAGTACTTGACAAATATCAGTATATCATTCTTTTGTTACAAAACAAAAACAGATTTTTTTTTTCTTCATGTTAACACATGATAGTTGATGGTATTTTGGCAACATCTGCATTTCAGGAGTTAACAGAAAGTCAACTATTATCATAACATAAGTCACTGGACAGTATTCATCTTTGCCCCCGACCTGTCCCACCCCCAACATTATGTCTTTATACATGATATTGCATGATAAAAACCATGATGAAATCATTGACATATCAACGACATTTTACACAGTCAACAAACATGTTGTTTGCTGCTAGAGATTGGAAATGACTTCTCATCGACTCTGTGTCCCTTTTATTAGCTTTTCATTCTTTTTCCACGTATTTATATGATTCTGTAATTCAAGATTGAGGTGAATTCAGCTTTGGAGTCCAATCAAATAAAAAAAAACAATTGAAAATCAAGTGCTGTTTATTAGTTCTACATTTCAAAATGTTTCCCAGAATCAAGCTAAATAACTGGGGGATGAAAATATTCGAAATTATTTTAGTTTGAAATGTTCGACTTGAAACTGAATTGACCTCAAATCTGCAGAAAAAAAACATCTATAGCTTCAGAGCTCAGTCCGAGTATGTAGTCTTTAGTAGAAAAAAAACTACAGTGTCACTACTTGTTTTGCTGGTTCTGCACCACATCTGAATTAAATCAAGAGTTCTTAGAGGCACCTGGAGTGGTACAAATATGTGCTCATCAGGGTTAAAGTATTGTCAGTTCCTTGTTAAGGTATTTTTCCAGTTCATCGTCAAGTCCTCAGGAACAGAGTACCCAGAGAGGAGACCAGACCGATGATGACACATGGTAATGATGCTTGGAAGCCTGACGTGACCGCGAAGGCCTCAGGGCTTTTTCTTTGTTATTTCCGTTGTTGTAGATTTGTCGTAAATTATGTCCTGGGCCCGTGAAAGAATTCCCAAATGACAGATGCACGCTATAGTAGATGTCTAAATCTCAATACTATATGAGAGACATTACCGCCATTTATACCATTAGATATAAAAAAAAAAAAAAATCAACATGCTGATGTCTCAGCAAGTCCACTGATTTTCTGAAATGATGATGTACATATCAAAACATATTTCTTGCAATACCAAATGAGGTCTGTAGATACCGTTTCAATTGTTTCTAACATATTTTTTTTTTCAAATGCTTGCATGGTTGCTTCAAGGTTAAAGTGAAAGAAACTTTTCTTGTAATGAGGGCCCACCACTCTTATCATAAGATGGTTGATAGATGTAGGCTAAGGTCTGTGCAGAGCCTGCATGGACAGCATCATTAGATTCAGCATAAGGGCTGTTTTCATATTGTCTTAAAGGCCCAGCTTGGAAAAACCAGACTAGCACTACTGTGCCAAAATGTAACTGAAACCTTACCAACGGGACGCTGTAGAGTAATGTGTCATTTGGACTGATGACCACATCACAAGAGTATCGACTAAAAATGCTTTAGCCCGACTTGTTTTGATGATCGTTTCCATAATGAGCCTTTAATACAGTACTGTATTCACAGCTTCCTGAGAGTTAGCTAGCTACTATTCTGAAAACACACTACACATCTAGCTATCTGCTCATTATATGTATATAGAGTGGGGATGCACCAATAACCAATACAGGATACCCTACTAGGCCACTATATCCGGCTGAAATTATGTATTTTACAACAGCCTGGTCTCCTAAAAATTACATCCCCATACAACAAAACTACATTGTCAATTATGTTTTGAGGGAAATGTATTTTCTCCCAGATTACGTTCGTTTTCGTTGTCCCTTGTGAAAAAAGTCAAAAGTCAGTGTTATTATTATTTTAATTTACGTTCGTAGCTTAAATAACGTAACAAGCGTACTTATTTTAAGCCAGACCATAATGTTTTATTAAAGCTGACAAAGTAGTTTTGTTGCCAAAACATAGCCAAGTAGTTTTGTTGCCTAAACATAACCAGGTAGTTTGGTTTAACGTGACGTGAAGCATTTAACCTTACGTTACGTAAGTTATTTAACAAACCTAGGCTACTTATTATAAGCCAAACCATTATCTTTTACTAAACATAACCAAATAGTTTTGTTGCCAAAACATAACCAAGTAGTTTGTTTTAACGTTACATGAAGTGTTTAACATTACGTTACGTAAGCTACGTAACAAACTTAGGCTACTTATTTAAAGCCAAACCATGATCTTTTACTAAACATAACCAAATAGCTTTGTTGCTGAAACATAACCAAGTAGTTTTGTTTAAATGCTACGTGAAGCATTTAACATTACGTTACGTAAGTTGCATAAGTTACGTAACAAACCTAGGCTACTTATTTTAAGCCAAACCATGATCTTTTACTAGATATAACCAAGTACTTTTGTTGTCTAAACATTACCAAATAATTTTGTTTTAACGTTACGTGAAGTATTCAACATTACGTTACCAAAGTTACGTAACAAACCTATTTTAAGCCAAACCATGATCTTTTACTAAATATAACCAATTAGTTTTGTTGCCTAAACATAACCAAGTAGTTTTGTTTTAAGGTTACGTAAAGCATTTAACATTACGTTACTTAACTTACGTAACAAAACTAGGCTACTTATTTTAAGCCAAACCATGATCTTTTACTAAATATAACCAAGTAGTTTTGTTGCCTAAACATAGCCAAGTAGTTTTGTATTAATGTTACGTGAAGCGTTGAACATTACGTTACGTAAGTTACGTAACAAACTTGCGCTACTTATTTTAAGCGAAACCATGATCTTTTACTCAACATAACCAAGTAGTTTTGTTGCAGTTTGTTTTGTTTCAATTCACAGCGATAACCACATGTTTAAAACTGCGACCTTAATCTGGGAGGAAATACGTTTCCCATGAAACATAATTGAGAATGAAGTTTAGTTGTATGGGAACGTCTTTTTGTAGGAGCCAGGATTGCTTACTGTATATTAACCCATTATACATGTGTATTACTTGTAAAGTCAAATTCTTCCGATGTTGCAACAGCAATGTTGTTTTGTAAAAGTGAAGGTGTCGCATGACATTTTAAGATGAATACTTGTGTTATTAGTGCATCCCCAACAAAGTGTCACATGGATTACAGGTAAATATAATGCATTCAAATCCCTCACTGGATTGTATTGTCATTGTGATGTTGCCCGATAGATAAACTGCTGTAGAATGCAGATCATCTCGTGTGGTTGAATTGTTCAGTGAAATGGATTTAATTACTTCTCAGGGTTTACAGTATATGATTGTGTGCCCCCCCATGCCACCAAATAGGCAATGGATACCAAATTATTATATGAAACAAATATCTGTGTGCTTTTATTACACAACTAATTTCATTCCTGTGATGACTCGACCCTGGTTTGGTGCCTTAGGGAGTTTCAGTTACAGTATGTCAGCCTGAAGTGCTGCTCTGAGAGGGATAAAAGCCCCATGGTGCTCTGGATTACAGCAGCCAGCTCTATCGTACTGTGCAACTGCAGCTTGTCACATGTTAGAATCATGCTTGTCGCTAATATCATGTAAATCGAGGGTCATTGATGCAGACATATCCAGTGGCCACAGCCTAGAGAGGCCATAACTGTGCTCATGGGTACAATGGGGAGTCACAAACCTCATACTGGCAATGTCATCAAACAGAGTAAAGAATGCCCTTTCAGGTATTTTTCATATTTTATGGAGCAGGTGCCAATTTTTTGTTCAAGGTAGCACACGATTGTTTAAACAGGAAATACATAACAGTATTTTCCCTGTTGTCCTATTAGATGTGTCAGCCAATCACTTCTGGGTTGTCTTGTTTGAAATGTCCTGTAGAAATTACAACTTTTATGTTGCTGTTGTAGCAGTGATCACTGTGACAAATGTGTCAGCAAATAACTCATGTAATAGGCGTTTTGATCACAACCACTGACACGATTGGCTTTGTCCGGAATGCTACATCAAGGTACATTGTTGTCGGAGCAACAATAATCTGGTCGGTATCTGTGGCTTGTCACAATGCTACATAAATAATACTTTTTTTAGATGTCATTTGAAATTATTTTGTATTATTATTTTATTACTGTAACACATTTTATGGACTGATTCCAGTATTATTAGATTCAATGGGCCTCATGCAAGAATCATTGGTACGGTATGAGCGGATTCATTTCTAAATTCTAAATTCATTCATAAATTCTATTGCGTACAAATTAATTATGGAGAAAATTCATGAGTGATCCAGACCTGTACCACTCATGCACAGAGAGAGACTTGTTGACTTACAGATCACAATGACTTCATTTTAATGAATTTCAATAAAAATAAAAATTCTCTTCAGTTTAGCAATTTACTGAGAAGATGGAAAACATTTTTCTTCTTCTTTGGATTCATGATTCTATTAACATATTTTTGCATGGCAACTTCTACAGTTCTGTAGTTTCTCACTCTGTCCGCTACCTCAAGGCCTTTATGCACAGCCTGGTGTCCTAAAAAGTTTGTTCCCATACAACTAAACTGCATTGTCAATTACTATTTGAGGGAAATGTATTCTTTCCTAGAATACGCTTGTTTTTGACTTATCAAAAAAATACATTTCTGATCAAAGTCCACAGAACTCTGCTAAGGAGGTCGGGGTGGATGTGTGGGTCAAACAAACACAGGACTTTCATGCTTGAGACCGCTGTTCGTGTCACGTGTGAAGTCAACATTGACTTATTTTAGTATACGTAAAATCTTTAACATTACACACGTAACTTACGTAATAAACATAGGCTCTTGCGGGTTTGCTTTTTTCCAATTTAAAATGTTAATCATGTGTTTAAGACATTGTAACATCTCATCTACATAACATTCTCCCATCAATCTCTTATCACATTGCCTTGGGCGCCTCCCATCAAAGTCATGGTCTGCTTTGCTTAAACTAGACATTTTTTTCTAATATCTAATGCCGAGTTCACACTACACAGCTTTAGTCCTGATTTTCTGCTCCCCGACAGTTTTTGTAGCTCCCCGACAAAAAGCCCCAGATCAGAGGCAAATCGTCGGCGGCTCGCCGCTCACACATCGATGCTCGAGCATCAAAGGCGCGAGCCAAGAGGTTCGCCGATGCCTCGCAGGCACAATCTAGATATCTGGACCTGTCGGGGACTCTGGCCACAAGCTACAGCCAATGAGAGCGCGAGAAACGGTGTTGAGAGGAAACCTGGAGGGAGGGGGGGGGGGGTCGTCTGTAACAATAGGAACTTACTGTATGTGCTGCATTTGCAACACGGAGCAAAGTTGTTGTTGCACCTAGAGGAATAAATAGTAAGAAAAAGTGTGGAAACCGGTGGAAACTGGTTATTTTGTGAACACTTGTGCTGATGACAACATCAGCAATGTGTCTCGTGTGGTATCACGTAATTTACCGTGTATTTCTCACGTGTGTTTTTGTGACAAAATGTAGTTTGGAGACCTCATCAGGGATTCCTCCTGGTGAAAGATTTTGTGTGACTCCCTGTCGCCGGTCAGTCATGTAGTGTGAAAACCACAACGACTTCAAGACTCCCTAAGACTGCAATAGTACTGTGATCTGACGACTTTGAAAGTCGTGTAATGTGAACTTAGCTTAACTTCATGTCAAACCATTCTTCATTTCTGCCACAGTACGGCTCTGTTCTTTACTCTTTGGTAACATTTTTGTGAGTAAAACTTGCCCACAAATGAAGCAGCTTAATGTAGCACTTCTTTGGGGCGCTCATTACGCTAATGCCGCTCACGAGCACACACCTCCTCATGAACAGGTGGCGCCCACCAGGTTGAAACAGACCTGGAACACTCATGACAAACCTCACAGAAAAAAGTAATTTTTTTAAATGTTCTTGCATGAGACCCAATGTATTTCAGTTTGGCTACTTTAGGCTACTTTATCGGGGGGTAGGGGTGCTGGCGGTGCCTTGGGAGGACTTATGGTACGTGTCCACAGGGGCATTTTTTTATCGCGAGGGATCGCCTCGCTTCCCAGCATTGGATGCTCGACGGGCTGCCACTAGACACAAGGCACGAGGCACCTGATTGGACGAAAACTTTCCCTCGTGGGCTGCTGCTGCTCCCAGCTTTCAAACCGGAAACAACATGGCGGCTCGTTTGGAAACTTTCTTCTCTTATTTGACAAAAAATTGTTCACCAAAATGCATTTCTGAAAACATTTAATGCAAGAAATAAGCTGAATCTGTCTTTATTTTGTATTGACAAGGCTTAGTTTAAAAGTTTCTTGGGAGTTTCCAGAAGCGGCGAATCGCGTCGGATGCCCGTGATTTGCATAAAGCAGCCTAGACCTCAAATTTATGCAAATGAGGAGCGGGCGACTTGACAGTCCGTCTCTGGAATTGCACTGCCACGCTACCAGAATGCATTGCACGGCTGCTTACATAGACAATGAATGGGAAGCGTGGAAAGGACGGAGTCTGTGGACACGTACCTTTAGACTTTTGATCTATCTTCTAAAATCCAAGCGATGGCCCTTAATGATAGAAAAATGTATATCTACCATGCAAGGATTCAATGGTAGGACACCAAGTCACAGTATATTCTGCTGACTAATACTCATGTTACAGAGGCAACACTTTGAGGTGATTTAGTACTCTTTAAGGACGTTTTCATTCATTATTTGCTGTGATTTTGTCCCACTTGTGATTCCTATGACTACTACAAGCAGCATTGCTTATTCAAGAGGCAAATAAGTGACATCACCTTAAGACAATGCAGCACTTGGGGCTTCCCTCTGAGAGAAGGCCGACTCATACAGCCATATTCACACAGTCTTAAGACATCTGTAGAGTAAACTGATCACTGTATGCTGGAACCATAAACTGGAGTAAACTGCACACTGGTGAAAGGGTATTACAAAGGAGTGAACTCAAAATAAAATGTGATTTCTAAGTCTGACTTGGACAGCTGCAATTCAGTTCAGCAATTAAACTTTTTACTATATACTGTAGGGTGAAATACTACAATAAGAGGCTTGTTTTGAGGCCGTGTTGATGCAGGGGAAGCGTCTTTTGTTCTGTGTAAAAAAAAAATTGTAATACACAATCACTTTGATTCACAGTCCCCTGCTTTTCTGTGGAGTATTCAGCAAAAATATCCATTT
Organism: Adelosebastes latens; assembly: GCA_916700685.1. Lineage (NCBI taxonomy): Eukaryota > Metazoa > Chordata > Actinopteri > Perciformes > Sebastidae > Adelosebastes > Adelosebastes latens. Next base: position 84,603 of record CAKAKR010064512.1, on the reverse strand, counting down.
TTATTCCCATCTGTCTAATCCCACCAAATCAGCAGTGAGGGTATAAACACAATGGATTCGCACATACTCCGATGCTCATCTGGCACAAGGAACACTGAAACCAAGGGTAGAAATACTATACTCGAATGCATTAGTCAGATGAGGTTTTGTTGTCGGCTGTTTTTGTCAGCAGTAATGTTATTTACATTGTTAAGTATGTACAGTAGAGAATCTCCCAGAGATGTTAGGTTCTGTAAAGCTGCAATGGGGGTACTCCTTTAAATTCCTCACATTGGGAAGTCCTTAGATGAAGAGCCATATAAGTCAGCATTGAAGTGTTTTGAATGTTTAATAATCGACTTGCTGCTGTATTGCGAGTCTCGACTCCGTCACTGTACCAGGAGTATCAATAATCCACTTTCTGGAGCTATGGATGTACACAACACGCAAACTCAAAGTCATTAAATAGCAAGATTTGAAATAAATCATTAAATCATAGATGGACATTATGGTTCTTCATCATAAGGACTGAATTTCTCACACAAATCAGGACTTTAAATACAGTAAATCTTTTTTTTTTCATCATAAAGGTATTCGTTGAGAAAGTCGAGTGTTAAATGAACTGTACAAGCTTGTATAATTTTTTTTTGTTGTTGAAAATATAGTTTATACCAGTGTGTTTTGCTGTTTTTTTTTATCTTACAGAATCCTGTACACTTGGTGTCTGCATTAAGATTGGGTGATATCCTGATCATTGGAGAGAAGAGAAGAAGAGCGTAGAGGGGAAGAAGAGAGGAAAGTGAAAGAAACAGATGGAGAAGAGAAGAGAAGAGAAGAGGAGAAAAGTTGTCCAGTGCCATTGTTGCCCTCAGTGAAGACGCTGCACTCCGTACCTCGGCTCTCTCCTATCCCGCACCTCAATCTGGAGAAAACAAGACAGATCATTCTTATTGAACTGATTTATCAGCCCGGTCTCATAGAAATTACGTTCCCATACAACGAAACTATATAATACATGTATAAATTATATAAATTTTCTACTAGATTGCATTTGTTTTTGATGTATCACAAATATGTATCAAATGAAAGTCTGTGGAAGTCCGGGTGAGGTCGGGTTGGATGTGTGGAACCAAAAGTCAACGTTGACTTATTTGAACGTCATATTAACATTTATCATTACATACTTAACTTAGCTTACATAAAAAGTACTTATTTTAAGGCAAATAATAACAAAGGTTACGATATTGTAACCCCAGTTCCATGAGCACAGGCGGAGCCCTCTACTGGACTCTATGGGTAATACTCTCCTCCAATCACACGCACGTGTTCACCCACTGAGATTTGCATAAACGTAGCCGGCCAATCAGGACGTACCTACTGAATGCATGCGTTACCACAGTATATAAGGCAGCATCCACCGCTGTCTGCATCCTACACCCTCGGCAGCGAGCAGGAGCAGCAGGGCCCCCTTGGTAGAGTGCTCCGCCTGTGCTTATAGAACTAGGGTTACAATATCGTAACATTCATTCTAACTCACACAGGCGGAGCGCTCTACTGAACGCCAATAAGTATTGAATTAGTAAACAACTAGTATACTACTAGTACAAGGACATTAGTATACTTACTACATAAAGTATACTTTGGGGAAATATATTTGAACTTTACTTAAGTTTACTTCATAAAATAAACTTGAAGTATACTACTTTTTTCGTAAGGGTTGTTTTGTCCCTGAAAACCTTAAATGTAAGTTAAATTTACTTTTGAAAAGAGCAAAATAAAAATTATTGTTTTAGTTAGTGCACTTCATTTTTTTCAATGTTTTGTTTAAATTCAATATGTATCTACACAGCAATGTAAAACAGATAACTTGTTTTGAGTAGGCCTTTATTAGTTCACATGAAACTCATAATAGTTCATTATACAGTATGTCATATGTGACATATGGGTGGCTGTGGGTGAATACTACTAGCAGGACAAAAGATCCCTCCACTACCACTGTCAGCTAATGTGGTTGGGTACCGTATTATGCTCAAAAGCTAATGAGGCTTTACACTGGCACATGTGTCTGTATTCCTCAAATATAATGCACACGAAATGTATAAAGCAGAAGTCAACTTACCCTTGACACAGCAAAATCTGCAAGGACAAAAAAAAGAACAAAAGTGTTAGCATAGACACAGTGAGGCAAGAACAGAAAAAGTGCATAGTTCTGTAAAACATGAATCTGCTTATGTAAGTATGAGTTAAGCATTTAGGACATCACTAAGTGGTAACCCCCCCCCCAAAACATACACTTTTAACCTATGTCCATCTTCAGTCCACATTTCTCATTTATTTAAAGGGATAGTTTGGGTGTTTTTAAGTGGGGTTGTATGAGGTACGATTACTCCATAATCTGGGTACCGGCACGGGGGCAAAGCAATACAGTGCTGTGGACGGGGCCAGCAGCAAAACATATTTTAGCCACCTAAAAGAAAGGCTCACCTAAAACAGGACTCAGACAAAACCCGAGTATATGTCTGGACCGTGTACAGTCAGTCTGTGAATTTGTGGCTAAATTGTTACACAAATAGTCAGTGGTCATTTTTATAATGTTAAATCCAGCAGTACATGTCCACCAGGTCATGCATATGTCTACTGAGGAACGCAGTATGCAGTATGTACTGTATACTGCATACTGCGTTCGTCAGTAGTATGATGTAGGCGGTTTCGAACACAGCCAAAAAAATTAGAGATAAGTTTCATTTTCAGTTCAGTTCCCCGTCGGAAAATATTCTAAATATAGTGCGCACTTTAATGGATATCGATTTTTTCATACAACCCTACTTCAAAACACCCTAACTATCCCTTTAATTTATTTCTCATAGTTGATTTATTTATTTATGACAGTATATTTTAATAGAAACCCACTTATATTTGTCTTATTATTGACCTAATGCTGATGCAGTTTTTTTGTTCACCTCTGTCACTTAAATGGACAACAAATGCTTTTAATGGGCTGTCCATTGGTTGTCACACAGTCTTGATTTATCAGTTGATATAAAGACGCTAGAGGAACATTTATTTCTATGAAAGAAATGTGAACGAAGCATTATGTGCATTGAATGTGTAAAATCACCGACACTGTCAATGAGGTTAATCAGATAAAAACAGAGACACGCCCACGCTCTGGAATATCTCCAGTTACCATGGAAACCATCATGGAGATAGACCGTCGGAGAACCGAGACATCTTATGTCTCTTTTCTCTCTTTATCTCTCAGTCTCTTCCTCTCAGTCCTCCTCTCTCCTTTACTCTGTATGTATATCTCTCAGTCTACTATGTCTCCTGTCATAGATCTCTCTCTATCTCTTTCACCCTCGCTCTGGTTCTTTTTCTGTTGTTGCACATTGAGTCAAATCAAACACATAATCCTTATGTGAGGAGAATTTTTATTGTTTGGCATTGTATCTTTTTACTCTTGCCCCTCCACTGCTTTCTTCTGCCGTTCCTGTCCTCCTCTTCCTCTCTTTTCATAAAGCTGAAACAATGCAATTCAAGCGTCCTGATGCAACATCATGCAAACTGTCAAAAAAACCCTCTGGAGGCTGGAGGACGTTCTCCCACTCTTGAATACAGCACTGGAAGCAATTTGGCTGGAGTTGCTGAGGTCAGGTTGGAGGGTAGTCATTTTTCAACTGGGCAAATATTGTTCATAATAATGGCCTCACAGTTAAAGGGCCAGTGTGTAGCATTTAGGGGTATTAGCAGAAATGGAATATAATATTCATAACTATGCTTTCATTAGTGTATAATCACCTGAAACTAAGAATTGTTGTGTTTTCGTTAGCTTAGAATGATCTCTTCATATCTACAGCGGGTCCTCTTCACCGAGTCTGCCATATTGCACCGCCATGTTTCTACAGTAGCCCAAAATGGACAAAACAAACACTGGCTCTGGCGAGACTCTTTCACATTTTTACATTACCTATCCGTTATTATCCGATTGCAATCCGATCACCCAAAACGCATTTTAATGTCAGGTGATCTTTGATGATATTATGGATTTCTACAATCACTGATGATCATGTTAACAGCTGCGGTGCGTTCCACAGCTGACCACGAGTGTCAGTAGCATACAGTCCAGCCCTATCCTCTGTGCTCTGGGGGTGGGGTGGCGGGGGGGATGTGATTGTGAGACAGCGCTGATGAAATATTGAGCGGCATTTGATTTTAAATTGTAGTTGGCTTATTTCTTTTACAACTGAAAGGTGCTTAAGGAATGGCTCATTAGCACAATAACACGGCCGGTTTGAATGTTTATGATAAAGTAGATCTATAAGTATGAAGTGAATTTAAATGTGTGAGAGGCATCATTAAACGTATAATGATGCCTATCTCACATTTAATTTCTGCAACCTGGCTTCAATTCACCATCTGACCACCTGCGTCGCCAATTTCCCCGCCAAGTTTGGTTTTATCGATCACAACTTTTGCGTGGGAAGTGACATACACCTCTACACCCACGGTCACCTGACGTCCCCTCCCACCTACACATATGCACTTTTCCAGCCTCAGGGAGACAGATGGTACAGGTACAGAGCCAGGTACAATGAAACAAGAGTCTACGATAAACAATTCATTGGTACTGAAAGGGGGAAGGGCTAAAGTGTAGGGGGCGTGGGAACACATCACCAATGAAACAGGCAAACTCTGCTGGGTGCAATGTCGCTTCCCGCAAGACTCTACGATAAACGGTTTCATGAGTTATGAAAGGGGGCGTGGCTAATGTGTAGGGGGCGGGGATAAACATACCAATGAAACAGGAACTGTCTGCTGAGTGCAATGATACCCCCCACAAGACTCTACGACAAACGGTTCATAAGTTATTAAAGAGGGCATGGCTAATGTCTTGGGGTGGGGCTATGAGTCCATATTGATACGTAAATGACCTCAGGCATGGACCACCATCATGGCTGAGAAATGTTGGACAGATTTGACATAGTATGCTGAAGAAACAACAACTTCCTTGGCGAATCACGCCAAAGGGCCGCCATGCTAGAGCAACGGCGTTCAACGAAAACTCACAATCTTCACAATAATGCATCATCAAGGTCTTAAGGCTTTAAATGTTTTTTCCAAATGTTGTCATGTATGAAAAGATCTTAAATGAGCGGACTACTTGATTACTACAAGTGAAATATTTAAACAGCTTTTGTATAGAAATGATTCTGTCTCAAGCTTTTTGATCCATATAAGCGGTTGATCACTGTCACCATGATCACTACAAGCGGTTTCCACTGTACTAGCATTATATCAGAGTTTAGGTTAGCGACACTCCATCAACCCCAGCGAGCCAAACTCAGACTTGAGATAGCGTTACGTTTCCCAACCTCATCATTAGTCCTAATCCTCAAAGCCTTTTCTCTTGTATAAATGAAACATACTATTTGAAGATACAAACAATGAAGCATAAATCTAACCTCTTATCCAAGTATGTTTGAGTGAAAAGATATTGTTTTACCCTGCAATACAGGAACAATACTGCTCCTTATTTCCATGTCTTCTACATGGATCATCCTGTTGGTGAGGATGCTGACTTCAGTTTCATTATTCCTATACAAACCTTTGTTGTCTGTCTGCAAATCATCGAGATAGAAATCTGTCTGCCGGTTGCCCAGGACGAAGGCCAGGAAGGAGAGGATGAGAGCATCCAGTATGCCCATGATGGCCAGCATATAGGCCCAGCGTACGGAGCAATCGCCCAGGGAGTATTTCCCCGTTTGCTCCCCGCACATGTCTCGGATCACCTCGGCGTCCCATCCGTCGGGGAAGATCATGCAACCCAGCACCAGGCATACTCCTGCAGAAGGTCACAAAGGAGGGAAGAGGAGATTAGAGGAGAAAGTCAAAGAGAATATTGCCTTAACTTTGACAGCACTAATTTGGCTCTATGCTTATTCTAACCCTTCATTTGAGCTGTGAACTAATATCAATCATGTTTTAAAAAAAAAAAATCAAATGATGGCATAATTAGATATTACATACATAATCACTGCCAACATTCCCAGTTTGTTCAGTGATTCAAATAGGTCTGAAGTTGTGTACAGAAACAGTTGTCTAATCAGAGTTTAGTAGGTGGGATTAAGAATGGAGACGTCATCTTACATGTACATAGCTTGTTACAGTGTTGTCAATTTAGTGACTTTCTTGCTAGATTTGGTGAGTTTTGAGACCCTTTAGTGACATTTTTTTAGCAACTTTATGGACAGTGCTCTCATGTGTCTGTGTCTCACTGGACTGACTGTGTTCTGTTTGTTGTTCTGTCCTTTGTTTTTGTTCTAAATTATTTAAAGTTGGAGTAGGCATATTAGAGCAAATATGATTTTAAAAATCATGTGCCTCTGTGTCCTCCGGTGCTTCTGATGGCATCTGCAAGATTTCACAGACCGGAGGAAAACAACCAATCAGAGCCGATCTGGAGCCTTGCCGTCTCTGAGCAGCTGTCAATCACTCTCAAACTCCGATCAAACGGTCAAACTAGGCAGCGCTGATCAAATATGAATCAATATTCTGTTACTGTAATGCCTATTTCTCGCATAAAATGTTTTCAGAAACATCTTGTAGTGCACGGTTTAGCTGTAAAATGATAAAGTTTGTGACCTGGCAGCCATGTTGAGATCAGTTGAAGAAATACCACGCACCGCCCACCAGCAGGAGCAAACTTTCTCAGTCTCCCGTCACAGGCTAGATTTTTTAAAGCCTAAAAACAGAGCCATGAGGAGGTGCAGAAGTCTTCTCTCAGAGCATTTGAATTAAAATATGGTGAAAGGTTATTATGGAATTTTAGCCCAATGATGCCAAAAATATTCTGCCTACTGCCGCGTTAACTTCACTACCTTAAGTACCCTTACGTTTTTTTTTTCACAGTTTTGATCCTCTCCATTCATAATCGTTCAGTTTAGTTTGTAGACTATAGAACTTTGAGCAAGCTTTAGCTACTTTCCATTGGCAACACTGGCAGGTTTGCTACGTGGCTACATTCAGGAAAAATAGTGACAGAAAAATGGCGACATGGATGAGATTGACACAGCTGCACAAGTTGTTGCGGAAATAACTCTTAAAATTGACACATTTCTTTATTAAATGTGTCATATTTCTTTATTAATTCAAGTTAACTGCTTGTAGCAACCACAACTGGAGCTTCTGTGTCAACTGATAATGACGTGGGCGGGACATCCCTTGCTACTCATTGGTTAGGGCAAAACTGTATGTGAATGCCAACAGCTCTCCAAGTGTAGAGGGGTTAACAGTGAGGCAGTAGAAAGATAGATGGAATACATACACCGTATAGGTTATTTACCCGGAGACAATCGAGTATGAGACAGAATTTAAAACACACAGGTCACACACAAACCTACATGCACTCACACCTATACACACAAAAGTGAGTGCACACATAGCCACAGACACGTACAGTACAAAGCCCTCCAGGGAATTACATGCATGCAATTTCGACAGTACAACAAAAATGGTAATCTATACTTTTACACTTCTGCTCATTCATCAAAGTGAGCTTCACTGGGGAGCTGATTGTGCCATATTCCTTGCTCACCAGCACTGTTTAAACAGCAGTCAGCCTGGGCCTGAGGGGCTGTAAGTAAAGCAGTGGGCTCCACTGGGAGATGGGGAACATACATGGCAGACGTCACACCGAATCTTCATTCCAGACCAGACACGTCTTTTCCACGGGCAACATCACTTGTGATACACATGAAAAGTCAGACAGATTTGGCTGAGTTCGTGATTATCACGCTTCGGTCCAATAAATGTATTATATAAAATAAAAGATTCAACAATTCAGCAATTGTGAATATTTTAAGTGCCATGTGTGTCTATTGAAGGATGTTGGGCAGCATTCAAACACAATAGCTGCTGTGTGGAATGAGGCGTATGGATTTTTTGGGGGTTTTCAGTCGGGATGCACCGATACTGGATTGGATATCGGGCCGATACTGACTCAAATAGCTGGATCTGGTTTCGGTGACAATGCGGCCGATTCAATTCAGTTCTATGTTTCTATACCATATACATTATATACTGGAATATGAATTCCTGGTTAAGTTTTGACCAATCTTGCTGCATTAAAAAGGTTTACACTTGAGTTCTTGGTGTACAATTTATTATTTGAATTCAAATTAAAGCAGCAAGCAGCGATGAACGGGCCCTCGCACATTCACGCATGTTGGGTGTACTGGCTGGACGCTGGTTGTCGTGGCCAGGCACAATGAAACAGGAACTCTGCTGAGTCCAATGATGACTTCTTTACTGTCTAGTTGGTATTGGCATGTAAATGACCTCAGGCCTGGACTGTCATCATGGCTGAGAAATTTGGGGCAGATTTTACCAAATGCGCTGAAGTAACAACAACTTCCCGTTTTATGTCAAAAGGCGCTTTTTTGCCGCCATGTCACCAATATTGCATGAAAACATTTGATAACTTTTGATCACAAGGGTCTTTAGATGGTTCTGTCCAAATTTCAAGTCGATCTGTTTAAATTTGTAGGAGGAGTTTGTTAAAGTATACGGCCTGTAAAATGCTAAAAATGGGCGGACATGGCACATTGAATTAAAAATGGCTGACTTCCTGTTGGGTTTTGGGTATACCTCCGAGAGGCTTTTTTGCGCATTTCCAGATGTTACATCTGCCTACCAAATTTCACACATGTCTGTGAAACCTGATCGAGGGGCTCAAATTTTCCAACTTTGTAGGGGGCGCTAGCGAGCCATTTTGCAACATCCAAGCCAGAAACCCTTAAAATAACAAATTTTACACCGCATCTGATATGTGTTCGAAGTTATTCTGTTTACTCTGTTACTGTCTATGAGGGACATTGGGTTTTCCCCCAAAAGGGGGCGCGGTCATGCGAGCGTACTCTGGATGACGTATTGCCGGTCTGACGCATACGCAAATTAGAGTGAAATGATTTATGGAGACAAATGTTTTTTTGAGATATTGTGCCATTATTGGACAGTTCACAGGTATAAAAATGGGCTGGAAATTCAGGGGTAGTGTGGTGTATGACAAAGGTCTCAGGCAAGAATTGAACAGGGGACGTTGGCAGGAAAATGTTACGCTTGTAGGGTTCTGAAGGTGACGGATATGAGTGTATTACCCTGTCACATTAGTGATTCCCTCTGAAGACCCTGTCTGTCTCCCACCAGCCATCCATCATGAGAAAATGGTGGGTGGTGAACTCATGGCAAAAGATGAGGGAGGATATCAGATTAGTCACCACCTCTCCGTAGCAAAGCAGAACACCATGCAAATATGAGGAGACCGCTCCTCTGACAAAATGATTGCAGGCGTAATGAGAGAATGTAATGAGAAAGAGTATAAAGACGATAATACAGTAAGTAATGAGAGAATAGGAGGGCGATGGAAGTAATCATCGTGGGAAATCATCATGTTATTAGCTCCTTTTATGACCATTATACAAGATATTAACATAGATGAGAGATGATAAAATCATTAACTAAGTAATGAGAGTCAGGTAACATGTTTTATGGGTTTTTGATGAATGTTTCCCCATCTGGCATGGAACTTGTCCCAGTTATTGAGTGGGGGCTTTTTGAGAATGTGGATGCAGAGCTACTGGAAGAATCCTGATGGTTATAGTAAATGTTATTAACTCGTTTTTGTTTTTTTCAATAGTACAGTATATGTGATGGAGCAAACACACATTTTGTTCACCAGCCTAAAACTCATAAGGAGTTATGGTGTGTTTGCATATGAATAAATAACATTTTCTTGACTTTCAAATCATGTTTTGGCATTCAATTAAATGAAATTAAAACTCTTTGGTTACATTTAATGTGATGGAACATACTCTGGTTTCATTTTCGTTGCTCTGGCCATTGGTTTGGTCGGTAATTGCAAAATTGTACTCAACAAAGTCATTGCTAGGACTCGGAACAGGGCAACACTGCTAAAAATAGGTCCAACCAACACCTTCTCATCCCAACTCTGCCGCTTTAGGCATAGAACCCACTTAGTTAGGTTTAGGAAAAAAACTACATGGTTGGGCTCTAAAACTACTACTTTCACAAAGTGACATGAAAAGTGAAACTCACTCCCGTCGTTTCTCAACTCTAGCTCCATTCTCAGTCTCATGTTGCTAATCAGACTGTAAACAATGACTGTCGCACAGAAGAGGAAGTCTTGGCCCGAATACTTGCTGGCTACACTGGAACCCCAGAAATATAGGCCGTTGCCCCCGGAGGCTAAAACGTCATTAGACCGATAGCCAATGTGTTCTAAGATTGGTTATAAACTTGGGGGCTACTGTAGATTCTGCCTTTTTTCACATTAAACTCGATGAAATTACAGTTGAGTTCGACCAAAGCACACTTGGTGATTGTTGGAAAGAGTAACGACGATGGTTTAGGTGAGTTTTACTTTGTTTCTGTCCAGTTTGAATGAAATGTTTTACGATGCTCCGCTACGTTCAGTTGCTCTCAACATAAACAAAATTACACTTGGATGATGGCGAAAGCTGAACAGAGGGGGGGGGGCAATCGTACTCGGGCAGCTTGGCGGAGGTCTGCGCTCTCCGAGTGCCATTCTAGTTAGCAATGGGGCAGCATTCCGAGATCTCAGCAATTACTTTGGTGACCACAAAGTTATCATGACAGAGAGAACTAATGGTAAGACATATAAAAAACTCAAGCTGCAATAAACTGTAGTTTTCCTTTAAGGCTGTAACACGCTTTTCCCATCTGTGTGTAAGTGAACCTGCACGGGTGTTAATCGGACATTTGTGTGGCTGTTTCTTTCATACTTTTTCAGTACATTACTGAGTTTGACACGCAATGGGATTTTGAAATTTGGGAGTTACGTGAGTCGGCTCCCACGCAAGCCCTACTGTTACCCATAACACCCTTCTCTCTGTAGATCCATTGAGACATTCACGTGTGTTTTCATAGAACTATAATTCCTGAGTCAGGAAGTGTGTGCGGTAGTCCACTACCTCTGTGGAAACTTTTAAAAGAACCCTAAGACATATATTTTAAGCCTGGCTTTTACTTAAAGGACCCAACAATTAGGGGGGATCTATTGGCAGAAATGGATATGGTTATTAATTGATTCAGACTGTCTTTAGTTCAATAGTTTATTCAAGTTGTTCGCTAGGTTAACCTGTCACGTTTAGTTCAGAACAAGGCCTATGTTACGGGTCTTGTTATTTCTATGTTGTCGTTAAGATTGACCTGGTGTTGCAGATCTCCAGCATCTTTTCACAGCTTTTCAGTACTTCATGCTACTGGGGCTGGTTTGCCTTACTGGGGATTTCCTATTTCATTTGTCAACTGTGAATTTAAGTCATAGTTTGTAGCAGTTTTTGCCTTATTTGTTTGTTGATTTTGGCCCCATCCACAGGTCTAATGTTTCATTAATCATATTTGTTCACAGGACATGAACAAGTAGGCTGTACTGATAAATTGCAGCACCCTCGTTCTCAACCCCCCTCCCCCGTGATGTATGTCAGCTCATCCAGATGCTCTCCACATAGTTTTTATGTTCATACAGCTTATAAGGCGCGGCGCCGTCATGAATCGCCGTTATGAATCTCCCAAAAAACCTGATATGGAGAGGGCAGAGAAGAGTACCGGCAGTTTACACAAAAAAAAGTCACGGTATGCCAAGGAGTAGAAGTGCCGGTATGGCGTACCAGGGAGTTCAGACCCACTTCGAGCACTGGGTATATCGATACATAGCATTTTGTAGGAAAACCCTTTCTTTGTGTTCTGCAGGACAGTATGACAGTAATGACCATGTGACATGATCTCTCTGTGCCCTCTCCTCTATCCACTCTTCTCCTCCATCTTCAACTCAAACGTTTAAGTGGGCAAAAGAGGGCTAAAAATAACCCCCACCTTCCCACAGCCCAGGAAAAGCCCTTTGAAGTTGTTGGGGTTTTTCCTCTTCCTTCCTCCCTTCCACTCTCTCAAGACACTGCATTCTGAAATTGGAGGGGAGGAACTTCAAAGGCGGCAAGAGGAGGGATCGAACAGAGGGGGGAGGATGGGAGGGAGCGAAGAGACACAGAGAGAGCTGAAGAATGAAAGGGGAAAACGAGTCGTATGAAGAAGGAGAAAGCAAGCAAGATGGCAAACTGCCGCTCCACTCCATTATTTCCTTTCTCTCATCTCATGAGTACATCACTTCCTGTCATTTCTTTTCATCCCAGCATTCACAGCCCGTCAGCTGTTGAAATCAAAGCAGATCAAACTAGTAAAAACATTTTTGAAATACGTTGCCAGGACACGTCTGTGATCCAACTAGGTAAAATGACTGTGAACCAATTTATTTATAGTGCCCTGAAGTTATTTATAGGCTTATTACATAACCACTTTGTCAGACTTTTCTTATCTACATGTCCACACAGATCCTTTTCTTCATTCCAGACAAACAGACAAAAAATGATTATATAAGAGCTCTAAAAATACCCCCAGTACACTATATATAAGGGTGAAGTATTTTTGATGGGAGCAGATCCAGACTCCACAGTATTTCTCCTGAGCAGCTTGACTCTGTGCGTGCAGCCCGATCGCACGAAAAGGCGTGTGAATGACCACAGTGATGCGCAAGGCAAAAGCGTGTAAGAATGCTCTTTTTGTCAATTTAACGCCATGAAGTCTTTGCTGAATGCAATGTTATGATGTAGAATAAAAAGGGAGAAAGACCGCTAATGGCGTGCGGGAGGTGAGGTGTATGGGTCCAAAAACAACGGACTTTCAACCTGGAGGCCGGTGATCGAGACCCGCGTTTTGTTTGGAAGTCGCGTTAGCGATGTTTGTCATGTGTTTTGTGGTGACATTAGTCACAACTTTTACGTACTGATGTTCCGTTGTTTCCAAATTTATTTTACTTAGTTTACGTATCCCAACCATGACGTTTTTCCTAAACCTAAGTGGTTTTGTTGCCTAAACCTAAGTGAGTGGTTTTGTCGCCCTCTGCTGGAAGGCTACTGCACCTTCATACAGACGTGTAATATTCCAAAATGTTCTCATCCAAGCTTATCACATACTGTTGCTTTGCCACGCCCCTTGGCGTCACTTTAGGTTTTGGCAACAAAACCACTTAGTTAGGTTTAGGAAAGAACTACATAGTTGGGCTTGAAACTACGACGTTTCCAACCATCCAGCCATCCATTTGCTTCCGCTTCTCCGGGGCCGGGTCATGGGGGCAGCAGGCTTAGCAAGCAGGGAATTCCAGATGTACCTCTCACCAGCAGCATTTACCAGCTCTTCGTGAGGGACCCCAAGGCGTTCCTAGGCCAGACCAGACCAGATATATAATCCCTCCAGTATGTTCTGGGTCTACCCTAGGGACTCTTACCCTTTGGCCGTGCCAATGGGTAATAATAATGGGTATATCATTTTTGCCCACTGATGCCAAAAACATTCTGCCTACTGCAGGTTTAAGGTGATGTGTCGATGCCTGCAGTTGCATGTATCCAGTAATTAAGAACACTGGTTAAATTGTTGATCTTCTATGTTTAAGATGTCTCATTATATATATTATATAATTACTGTGACCATGGCACATAGCTTCCAGTGGAGAATTGCATGGCATTCTGTTATTTTAGAAAATATCTAACCCATTTGAAAAGTCCCGCAAGTCTAAAAGCTAACAACAAGGCTGCAACCTGCTGTAGATAGTTCAAACCATTGGCCTCCAACTCAGAGCACCAGAGTGGAAAGGTGTGAACATGACTTCATTAAGGGATCGCCATGTCCAGTCTATAATGTAATAAAGCTGTGTGAGGCCTGCCCTTCCCTCTGCTACTGTGTCTAGACCTTGGCCTGCTGTCCTCCATCTATCTAATGGATGGCCTCCTCGCTGATATACAAAGCTTTTATTGGAGTTGGGAGCAAGTCTGTGTGTGTGTGTGTGTGTGTGTGTGTGTGTGTGTGTGTGTGTGTGTGTGTGTGTGTGTGTGTGTGAGAGAGAGAGAGAGAGAGAGAGTGTGTGAGTGTGTGTATTGCTGAGGGGGCACTTTACAAGATGTTGCTGCCGCCAGGGTTCAATGGCCCACTTTGCATGAAGCGTTCACTCTTTTTTCCCCTCTTTCATTCTGTCTTTACACTCTTTCAATACTTGTAAATGATCTCTGGGCGTTTCTTTGTTTACATATCTGTCATTTATTGATTATAGGTTGGGAATGCAAGCTGAGCAATATACTCAATCCAGATAACATCTTGCTTTGTATTCATACAGTACACAAATGTTACTAAATTCTTGACCTTACCAAAAACTAATTTCTGAGGATTCAAAACCCAAAAGTCCCATTCTCCCTCTCTCTCTTTCTTTCTTCATTTATCTTTTCCTCACTCATCCCCGTGTCCTTCGTCGGCTGAGGAGGAAGTTGCTGGCACGAGTCCCAAATCTGGAAAGAGGATTGGCAGGCGTACAGAGGCTTGCACATAACCATATAATGTGTCATCTCACAAGTCCAAGCAACGTTTTTCATTGAGCCACGCAAAACAGTTTTGTGATATACTGAAGGATCAGTGAGCGGTCCCCTCTGGCAATCCATCCAATTCATAATTACAAGACGTGTATCTCTATGAACCAGCGCTGATGTTGAAACTACACCTAACTTTCAGTAACCACATAGTGTTGTAGTGTTTTTCCAACTTCTGATCATTGTCAGATACACATCGTGCATAGTCTTATTTGTGGTTTGATAATATAGAGGTATTTTTTCTGAATACCACAATAATCCATAATAATTATTAATAAATTAAATAAAATTAATACAAATTACAAGGATTGTTTTTTGTGAGTGATGAAAGAACATTGAGACTGAGATACACAGCCTTTTTTAATTAATGGTAGCTAATCCTGTTAATAAAAAATAATGATCATATAATAATGATCAATAATTATATATATATATATATATATATATATATATACATCCTCACAGGTACTGCATTTAGCACATGAATTATGCTCAAATCATAACATGGCAAACTGCAGCCCAACAGGCAACAACAGCTGTCGGTGTGTCAGTGTGCTGACTTGACTATGACTTGCCCCAAACTGCATGTGATTATCATAAATTGGGAAGTGAATGGGATTTTTGTTTGTTGCATTCACAGCATTGAATATAAAAAAAAAAAAAGCTATACATCAACATCTCGTTGCAGGTTGACCTGGATAATCCACAGGCCATAAAAATGAGTTCCAAGGAAAAGTGTTCCCACTGAAGTGGATTATCCAAAATCTGGACGAAAAAGTTGAAAACTGAAAGAAAAAACCCTATTTGTTAATTGGGTGAACCGACAACTTCAGCTGGCATGAGAACACTCTGACAGGTTCGATCACCACAGAAGCAATCTGCCTATCAACCTCTGCTGTCCTTTCATTATGTCCTATAGAGCAACACAACAAATGCTGGCATGCCCAGTCACTGCAGATTGCTTTAAACACATCAACAAAGTACCTCAAATATAATGTAAATAGCTATTTCACTTAATTACTTCATTAACCCCTTACCATTGCGCCCTCTTTTTTAGAGGGGTCGGGTGGGGGGACAGGGGATGTTCAGGGGGAGATAGCAGGTCAACAGTAGATGTCACATAGAAGTGGTGTACATCATCTGAAAGCTGTGAACATGAAGATTAATTTGATATGCAGCTCAGCACTGTGTGTCAAGTTGTTTTAGTCATTAATAAGAAATAAATATGAATTATTAAATTAAAATAAATTGTGATAGAAGTATTTGATAGTCATTCCTATGCTCTATTATGTCTCATAAGTTGTCAGTTTTTGGGATGATAACATTTGTTACACAGATTTGGTGCTAAATTTAACCATTTTTTAACCACTCAAGATAAAAATGATCAATATTCCTTCGAAAATACCACATTGAGACACCAAGACCTTGAGGAACACCATAGAAAAAGCCATGCTGTGATTTGGTATAAAAAAACCTTTGACATTTGGAGATTTCAGAAACTCCCTTATTGTCAATCTACCTAGGAAAGCCATCCATCCTCTGAATGCTCTAGGTCTCTAGATTGTGGTTGTAAAGTTTCATGAGGCTGTGATTATCCTAGAGGTCACCACAGGTCATTTATAAAGTAAGGTCACGTTTAAAAAAATGGTCTCACGACAATGAAATGGCTACTATGGGGACTACCATCATCACACATGAATACAATTGGGCTCATTGGATCCACAAGAGTCTCAGCTTTACAGTGATACCCAATTTATTATTCCAAGACTGTTTAGGGACCCCAGTATGCAGAAACATTCAAATACACCATTTTTAAAATAGGCGAAAATAACACATTTATACTGCATGGTTTTTGCCCCAAACTGCATGTGATTATCATAAAGTGGGCATGTCTGTAAAGGGGAGAGTCATGGGTACCCAGAGAACCCATTTCCATTCACATATCTTGAGGTCAGAGGTCAAGGGACCCCTTTGAAAATGGCCAAACTTGTCTTCCCGACAAGCTAGCATGACATGGTTGGTAACAATGGATTCCTTATAGGCTTGATACCAGTATTCACTGTAGCTTGAAAACTCAGCCCGTAACAACCTCTGAAAGACAGAATAGTGGCCGGGCCCTGAGTTTTAAGGGACTGACTCCTGGTCAAACTAGCCGAGGGAACTACTTCATAAATGGCACAATGCAGCAGTACATGCATGAGTGGAAACACCCTTGATCATAATGAGATCATGATGAAGCCCTATTAATCATCATCCTCACCTTCAAAAGAATATAGCTTCAGCTAGAACAGTCTGAAAAGCCTGATACATTGAAAGACAATGGACAAAATACCATTTTGAAAGGGAAGTATAAACAGTATGCTATTCAGTAAAGATTACATATTAATGTGAAGCATGGATGATGTATCATGGAGAAATTTTCCTTCATACTTATACATCCTGTCAACATGCTTCAGGGGCTTTCTCTCTCTCTTTCTACTGCTTTCTTTCTACACACACACAGTGACAATGCTGAGAAGGGTCAAAGGAATCCATTATTCAGCTGTCAGGATATTTTTAGAAACACCCCAGTGACTTTGGAATTATTTATTAAGCGGCTGATAATTAAAACATGTACGTTTGGTTGGGAAAAGCCGGCCAGAAATCTCAGAGAGAGAGAGAGAGAGAGAGGCAGGGATATCCCTCGGGGAACCTCTTCTCTCTATGTGTCTCTCTCTCTCTCTCTGTAGTTCTATATTTAACTCGACCACTGCAGCATCTATTTAGCTCCTGCTGGAAACACATGCATGTGGGCGCATTTATCTACATACGTGCGCTGGCGTTACCACACACACGAAGCCTATACACATGGACGAACAACAAAAGCACACGGTCTTTACACATTTACTAGTGCAGAAAAAAAAAAAAAAAACACGTCTCCAGAGAAGAGAGAGAAAACACTCTCATTAATAATTCAACTCTCACACCATCATGTACACATTTACCCACTGTCTTACATGCTCACGTGAACAGGCGCATGTGTGGCCACGCAGACACATGCGCTAATACACACGTTGCTCACAAACGTAAAGGGGGAGCATACGTACAGCATGCACACAGTCTCATTCGCTCGCTGTGTTTCACTCACTCTCATCCTGTCTCTCTCTTCTCTCTCTCTCTCACACACTCTCTCTTTCTATTGCTCTGCCGCTTCCCTGCATACTTCAAACTGCTTGTGAATGGACAAGGTAGCATGGTACATGTGTGAAAGAGTGAGAGAGCAACAAAGAGCAGGAATAGACAATGACGCCGTTGTTAATGTGTCAAACACTATGTTTTTCCTTTTCAAAATTAAGGGATGTTTTGGAAGCTGATAACCTATTTTGTCATTTAGTTTGCAAACTAAACAACACAACTGTAGACAGTTTAGGCATCCATGAAGTTGATACACCTCCGTAGGAATTGTGTTCATAGTGGACCATTCCACATTTCACAATTTTTGTCCAAAACCAACGTTCTGCACCAATGCAGGAATGTAGTATGTCCTTTATGTAGCGAGGCAGAGAGTAAGGGTGTGAAGATCAAGGAGATGGATGGGCGTGTGACTTTCTCAGCTCGTCATAGTGACGCTTTGTCAGACCCCTCGGCTAAAGAACGTATATTGTCAAGAAGTGAAAGTGAATTGTTCATTGTCCATTGCAACATCAGCACCCAGCAGCAAAGCTACGCTTCTGCCATTTTGGACTAAAAGCGACTACCGGACGCCAGTAAAACGTCCGCCTAAAGAATGTCGTACGAAAGTAAAAACCCAATTATTTCTTTTCTATTGTCATATTCTACCAAAATGGCCTGTGTTGAACAATAAATATAATAGATGGCAGCAGCTACTTTTGTAAAAAAAAACACCAGAGTTTCGTCTCTTTGCTTCTATAGTCTTTGCCCTAACGACCCCTAGGCACTTTTTTTTGGTCGCAATAAACACATGCTTAATGCTATGAATTAAACAAAAACGCTTAGGCTTAGGCAACAAAACTACATAGTTAGGTTTAGGAAACAAACAACACGGTTGGGCTCAAAATTTTACAGTGAAAATGTGAGTGGACTTTGGGAAAAACTATCAGCTGATTTTGAAGTGAAAGTGAAACGTAATGCTCGGGACATGAACAGTTGTACGTGTTGTGATACGTCAAAGACAAACTTAATTGGGGACAAAATACATTCCCCTCGAAGCGTAATTCGTGATACAGTTTTGTTGTATGGGAACGTAATTTTTAATGGACCAGGCTGTTGATGCAGGACACGGGAGTTTGCATACTGTCACACAATTACTTTTTATTAACTGTAACTACGATCTTTCCTTGACGTTAACTAAGTGTTTTTGTTGCCTAACCTTAACAATATATCTGTGTCTGCAGATCGGAAGCGAGGATTTTAAAAAGGTTTGCACTGGATGTAAAAAAGCATAATCCTGTTTTTTGAGCGGAATCTTCCAACAACAATGTTCTCATCTGGCGATATGGTTGAATACAGCAATTTAATTTTGTGTCAAGGGGAGCCAGAGCTGTATGAGGTAGTCTTTGGATGATGAAATTACCTGCTGCGTTTCAAAACTCATGCAGCTTGGGAAAGAAGATTCAAACAGTATTTTGTAGATACAAAATAAAAACTTGACAGCATGTCTAGCATACCTGCCATGTTTACCCTGGATAAAAATTTGAACAGAACTTGCCTGTTGAAGTAATGCCAGAGTTAATTGGTTAAAACCTGATCCCAATCACCACAAATTACGTTTGATGTACGCCCGTTTCTGATACCATGAATCCAACGATATGCCATGCCCACATGTTATCTAAGCACCTCCAGAGTGTCTGCGTTTATTGACCCTCTTACAATGCAAACCACAACCGTGTACAGTAAGCTTTACTCATCAAGAAGGCGAGAGTCCAGAGTGCAATAAAGTGTCAGAAGTAAGATTTAAGCAGATTTTTAGTTCTGCATTTCTTGGAGACAGAGCTGCTCTGGGGGCATCGAGCATCTAGTCTGGCTGTGTTAGCTAATAATGTGGCATATGGATCTGAATATTTATGTAAAATGTGCTCTGAATATGAAGAGTACATTTTTTGTTTTTTTCACCAGCACTCGGCTGTCTCTAACTTGTGTCATTCTTGAACTAATTGTGGATTCCCCGTTAAAAGAAGTATGATCTACTTGAGGGGACACAAAAATGGTGAGTAATGGTGAATAATCATGAAGTAATTATGCATTCCCAGTAACAGCTCATTAATATACACTTATATTACTTGGAAGAACAGGAAAAAATAGTAACTAATATCTGCATACTGGGGCATTATAAGGCATGGTTAGCTATATCAAATATATCATATTTAGCAGGTGATTCAGAGTCAATCACAGACATCTAGCAAGGTGTCACTATGCTGATTCACAGATATGGTAATGCTTGATTCAGAGTTATAGAGTGCTGCAGGGATGACGTATTTCTGTAGGCCTACCAGGAAGTTTGAATTGCCACGGGTTCCCTGGACAAAAATAAAATAAAATTTGGATTATTGCAGAAAGTAAGCTCTGTGGCAAGCACACATTTATGATGCTTACAGGTTTGGTCAGCAAGATAATCTTAACAAATGAACACCACTTTTATGATTTTTTAAATAGAAAGCTAACGTTAGGCTATAAAAAAACTACACCACGATCGCATGAGTGAGTACACACAATGAAGCTGCAAAGGAGGACAAGTCGGCGTGATGACGTTTAGAAGTCTCATTTAGACACCGCCTTTTTTAAGACATATAAAGTGTCATGGTCTGGCTGTGCCAGAGGTCATTGGTCTTTTTCTTTTTGTTATAAGTTAAGAATGTCTTATGTTCCTCCTTTGGGTTTATTAGTCCTGTTAATGTGATTTGGGTTTGTGTTGGATTTGGGTTCTTTTATATTCATTCATTTCAGTGTTTCCTGTTTTGTTTTGAAATTCACTCCTCCTGTGTCTTGTCTGTTTTTACTTCCTGCCTTTTTTTGTTTTCGTGCCTTAGTTGATTGTCTGCCCCGCCCTGATTTGTTCCACCTGTGTCTAATCACCCTCTTGTATTTAAGCTTGTGTGTTCCTCTCTGTCGTTGCCGTTTCATTTGTCGCTCCTGGTCTGCCTTGTCTCCCGTTTCACTCGTCACTCCTGCCATGTTCCTAGTGTTCCTCCTGCAGTGTTTCTCATGTCTTCTGGTTAGTAGTTTGGTTTTTGGTATGTTTCATTTGTACTTTGTTTTATCTCAGCCTGCCCTCTGTTTTTGTTTTTTTCCTGTAAGATTTGTTTTTTTCCACCAGCTTACAATTAAAAGCTCGCTTTTTGTTAAATGTATCTGTCTGCCTGGTCACTCTGCACCCTTTAAAATAATACCTTGACGTAAAGGCTTCAAAACAGGGGGATATTTACTGACGTATTTTATATCGTAGAACAAAATGTTAAAATCTCTTCAGCTTGTATGAACCACAGACCTTATTTCAGGCATCTACTGTAACTAAAAACCCATTCAAAAAACCCACAGACTTCCAGACGAAGGGGATTCAATTCATTTCCGGGTTTTAAGACTCATTGCTGAAGCATTCTATTATTCCGCCTTCACTTACGCTCCGCCCACAAAAATACATAATCATGTTTACTAACAGAGAAGGGGTCTATAAGACAGAACTACTATGATATTCCTATCATGACTGTGTAAGGGCTTAAAATGTAGGCTATTTGGTACAGTTAAGTAACTTACAATGAGCTAAAATACTGTAGTACTTAAAATACTACTTAAAATATTCATATACCCTAGTTACTTATGATTTTGCTCTGCTGTATTTATACACCCCATGGCGTACACAACACCACCCCACCCAGCCTGGTGTTACTGGCCTTTATTATCACCGAGAAACAAGAGGTCATGCAAGGAAATACTACTCGCAGTAATCTGCCAAACAGCAACAACATCAACATCACTTCAGTACCAAGGAGAGCACACGCCACGGTTCAGACTTTATCAATAAACTCTGTAAAATGAGCGACGATAAATACCATCCTCACTGTCAACAATTTGACTAGAGTATGAATAAAATCAGCAGCTTTGCTGGCTTGTCCCTCACACTAAGATTAGCAGAACAGTTTGCAGCCACAAATCCACGACACAACACTAGTTTCTGTGTTCTCTGTCACTGTAACACACTGAAACACACACACAAGCTCTGTATGTTTCTCAATGACGCCTGGGTCAACTCCAAGATAATAAATTGCTCATTTACAGCAACAGTAGACAGAATGTTTTTTGCATCATTTGGGCAAATAAATCCATAATAACCTTTCAGTATATTGTAATTCAAGTGTTCTGAGAGAAAACTATAGACTTCTGCACCTTCTCATTGCTCTGTTTTCAGGCTTTAAAAAAATGTAGCCCGTGACGGAGACTTTGGCCAATCACAGGTCACTTCAGAGAGAGAGCGTTCCCATTGGCTGTTCATTCAACGGAGGCAGCTGTCAATCACTCACAAACTCCGATCAAACGGTCAAACTAGGCAGCGCTGATCAAATATGAATCAATATTCTGTTACTGTAATGCCTATACTGAAAAGATTACAGAAAAGTATATTTCGCCCAGTACTATAATTTCACTGAAAGAAAATTTACAAGTATACTTTGCTTTGTTTACGGAGAGTATACTTTAATTAAAATGTATTTTCATAAACTAAAAAGTGGGCTTCAAATATATAACGAGTAAACTAACAGTATACCTTATATAGTTCACTTGTAGTATAATTTCTATTATAGTTGCAGTACAAAATACAACTTGGATGTAATCTAGTTGTGTACTCAAAGTTTACTACACTTACATTTAAAGTATACTTAAAAGTACTGTATACTTTTATCAATTAAAAAAGTGGGTCCCAAGAAGTATTCAAGTAGTACACTCACAAGTATACTACTATTACATTGATATTAATATACTTATTGCATAAAATATACTTTGGATTATACTTGAACTATACTTAAATTTACTTCATAAAATAACTTTTATAACACACACACAGAGAGAGAGAGAGAGAGAGACGGAACAGTCGCTGACAGGTCGTTTCTCCCAGGAGAGCTCCTCCCCTGTGCCACGGCCCATGTCCTGCTTAGTTCTGTTTAATATTGCAACAGACAGGGAAAGACGTGAAGGAGAGATGGAGGCATGAGCTGATGGAGGAGAAAGAGACGCATCAAGCTGCAATGGCTTGTGGGTTACTGAGCTTTCCTACGGTACCTCATATCTGCTGGAGGGATGGAAGGTAAACGATACGAACCGGAGACAGACAGGAGAGGAGGCGGGGGAGGAGATAAAGTGGGAGAAGATGGGGTAAGAGAACAACATAAATAAAGAAAACAAACCTCTCTGTCTCCTTAGGAAGGGAAACAACTCAGTTTCCTAAATTCATCCTTGTTTAAAAAAAAAAAGGTGAAACTAAAGCTCGAGCATGTTTCCCAGGAGCATTTTTCCACTGAATTAATCTAAATCCAAGCGAAGGTGCGAGCGGCGAAGCTCTTCACAAACCTTGAGTGCTTATGGGAAATCTAGCCCACCACTTGTTCTTTTCGTGTGAGGAAAAATGCTGCTTAGTCTAGATTCCAAGTGGAAAATGTTGCCCATTATTTACTCTCCCATCGAGGTGTGACATAACTTGGGCACTATAGGAGAGAAGTCACCTGAGCGGGTTGCTGTTGATCACTAAAGGCCCAAACCTTTCCCACTTTTAGCCACATTTGGTTTGTTCCTTACCCCGCTGACATCATTACTGTCTACTACTAAATAACGACTTACTTATATTAAACTGCTGATCATTTCAGTGGTAGCTAGTGTTGCTGCTTAATCCCTGTTGTCCTTCGGGCCTGTATCACAAAGCAAGTTCAACTTAGTCTGTCACTTTTTAGTATATTACACATAATTTTCCTTTTCCTCCTCCTCAATCATTCCCCCCCATACAGTTCCTACCTCTACCTATCAAATAGCACCATACAGTATTAATAGCTCAATAAGTATATACAAAATGAATAAATAAAATGCAGGAGGAAATATATTAGGGCTGTCAATCGATTAAAATATTTAATCGCGATTAATCGCATGATTGTCCATGATTAATCACGATTAATCGCAAATTAGCAGCACATTTTTTTATCTGTTCGAAATGTACAGTAGATGGAGATTTGTCAAGTATTTAATACTCTTATCAACATGGGAGTGGGCAAATATGCTGCTTTATGCAAATGTATGTATATATTTATTATTGGAAATCAATTAACAACATGAAACAATGAACCTATTTATCCAGAAACCCTCACAGGTACTGCATTTAGCATAAAAAAATATGCTCAAATCATAACATGACAAACTGCAGCCCAACAGGCAACAACAGCTGTCAGTGTGTCAGTGTCCTGACTTGACTATGACTTGCCCCAAACTGCATGTGATTATCATAAAGTGGGCATGTCTGTAAAGGGGAGACTCGTGGGTACCCATAGAACCCATTTTCATTCACATATCTTGAGGTAAGAGGTCAAGGGACCCCTTTTGAAAATGGCCATGACAGTTTTAGTTTGACAAAATGTAGCGCCAGTTTGGAGTGTTATTTAACCTCTTTTGCGACAAGCTAGTATGACATGGTTGGTACCATGGATTCCTTAGGTTTTCAAGTTCACATGATGTCAGTATCTTTACTGTAGCTTTAAAACTGAGCCTACAACCTCCGAAAGATCGATTGCATTAATGCGTTAAAGAAATTTAAAACAATTTTGCATTATATACGCCTGTTAGTAAATACAGTCACTCTTTATTGCCAAGAGTTATGAGTGGCACCTTATAGTCCTTTTCGAGTGCATTACCCTTATGGACCAACTTTGGCCCATTTTCAGCTTATAGAAGCCAAGACACACTGTGTCACTCTGCTCTGCCAAGAGGCCTGCATCCCAGTGTTTTGGCCTTGGCTTCAATCTTTTTGACCCTTACTAAACAAATAAGTCCCATTAGTCCACCACAGGATGGATTTCTTTCGGTGTGGTTGTTGCAGGATCTCCCCATTTGGAGAAAAGCGATCACCTAGAATTCTGACATGTAGCCAGCCAGTAAAATTGCTGTCCCATATGGATGTTCAAACTTTACTATACTTTAAGCTGGTATGAGAGTGAGTGGATAATGACAAGATTTTCATTTGGTGAACTTTTCTTTTCCCCCTTCCTAGTGGGCTAGCAGACACACTATCATGATCAGGGCCCAAACTGCTCCCTATTTGACACTGTTCCATTTGGCCTAAATCTAGGCCACCACCGGTTCAAATTGGCCCTTACTGTATAAGCTGTGGTATACTCTGTCACTGTGCAGTGCCAAGAGACATGCTGCTCCGCCCCAGCAGGGCAGAGTGGATGATTAAACGATCATCTCCAAGGTGTTGAGCAACATTAGGCGCTCTGCCAAGCTATTAGACAACTCACCTTCGCCACACAACGCATGCATCCACTGGAAGGACACTAAAACCTTGTGAAGTTTTCAAAGACTCTGACATGTACTCGCACACTAGAGGGAACACGGATACAAATTTTGTCTGAAAATGAAAAAATTGTGTTCTATTTTTCTTACAGTCAGCAGTGTAAGTGGGAAGCCAAACCCCTGGGTTTGGAACACTGGACTAAACAACCTATGTGTATATAAAGTAGTTCAAAGTAGCTTTGCTTTGACCAGTTTCAACAGTCAAATGCCAACCCGGTCACTTACTGTATTACGGAGACCGGTGTTCGTGTCCCGAGTGAAACCAGATGTTAAAGTTGACTTATTTGTCACGTAACTTCCGTTACGTCATTTCAGGAGTTATTTTAACTCAAACTCTTTTTCTACAGCTATCCAAGTAGTGTTTGTAACATAACTTCCATACTTAAGTTAAGTCAATTCCGGTGTTATTTAAACCCAAACTGCGATCTTTTCTTAAACGTAACTAAGAAGTGTTGTTGCCTAAGCCTAACCAAGTCGATCTACTCCTAAACCTAAATAGTTTTATTTTGAAAAGACTGGAGCGGAAATTGTCACGTGCGTCACGTGGTGCTGGACATTTGCAGGAAAAAGCAGGAACAATATGCTGATGAAAGTCGTGCTGAGTGTCACGAAAAAAAGGAAAAATTTGTGTCTATGTACACGAATCAGATAATTTTGATTACATTTTGTTGTACAGAGCTAACCGTGTTAACGGCAGGGTGGGTGCTATGTGGGGGCTTCCGCGACTGCACTGTCAGTCGAGACGGCGTTATCAGCTTTAACCGCCGTATGAGAGCAGTGCAGAGCAGCTAGCCAGTGGGGCACGCTCACATGCACGAACATGCACTAAAAGCATGTGCAGCCGGCCCGTCTATGTCAACAAAGCACGGATAAGCTCAGATTCCAACACACACAGAGGGAGAGAGCGACTTCATTCTCTGCTCAAGTAGACATTACTCCACTATATCTTTACATAGCAAATAGTCGTTTGCTGCTATATTAATGCTCTGGATATCGTATAGAGCCGTGGTTCTCAACCTTTTTCATGTCAAGGAGCCCCTAAATTGTTACACATCAGGTCACGGACCCCCATTTGAGAAAAGATTTCGATTCAATCTGAAAAGATTTTGGTTTGTTAGATATGATTAAGACCAGAATTCTATAGTTGTCAACTACCGTGGAGGAAGTGAAACCTACGATCTGAATAGTCACTCTCATGACTCTTACTCACATTGGGCTCACTCAGTGAAAATAAACTATTCCCCATTTTTCTGGAACCACTGGTATAGACAACCTTAAAGTAAAGGATCTGAATACTCCACCGCTGCTTTTTACTGACGTCTTGCTTGATTAATGGTCTGTAGAAAGACCTGGGTTCAGTTCCTGTGAAGTCATGAAGATTTAGATAAAGAGAGTAAAATCTGTACCTCTGCTATTCTGTCTGATTCTTGCTGATTGTAGAGCACCAAACCCCTTTCAACACACTCGGCAGAACAGAGGACAGAGTGGGCAGATGAAGATGAGGAAAAGAACAATACAGAAGGAAAAAAAGTGCTGATCCCCCCCCCCCCCCTTCCTTTCTCCCTCCCTCTCATTCAGTATGCTGACTGTTTCTGTACAGAAAACTGACTCCCACGCTATTCTGCCTGGCCTATTTATCACATTGATCAGCTTATAAAGAAGTCGGATATACACAGGAGGCTCGCTAGAAATGTGCGTATGAGAGAAATCATGATTTCTTGCACCTTCTGGGAGATACATGCTGCTCTCGCGGCTCATAGGTTACGTTTTGCTGACGCGGTCATTTTACTCACTCGGCCTTGTGACATCTAATCACCATAGATTCAATTTATTTTTTGCCTTACACAACAGTCTTACATTTTGTTGCAAAAAAAAGAAAAAACACGAGTACCGGCGCTGAAGATCAGCAGAAATTGAAAAGGGCAGCAGCAATAAATCAGACCAAACTTCTAAATGTTCCTGTGTGGGCTATTCAGAATAATCAGTCAATATGAGCATCGCACTCTTTATCCTGTAAGTAGAATAAAACTGTTTAGTCAGGAAAGTAGGGCTGAAATAATTAGTTGATCGTCAATAATCTTCGAAAAACTCTCTAACCTCTAAAACTATTTTCAGAAGTGATTAATCGTTTAAGTAATATTTCAAGTAAAAAATGGCATAAATTAACTGATTCCAAATGTCAGTGTTTGCTGGTTTTCTTCGGCCCCTGTGATAGTAAACTGAATAATTTGAAAACATGACATTTTATGTCACCGTGGGCTCTGGGAACTTGTGGGTTAAAGCTTCAGTAGACAGACATTTTTTGGCATCATTGGGCAAAAATTCCATAATAACCTTTCAGCATATTATAATTCAAGTGTTCTGAGAGATAACTAGACTTCTTCATCTCTTCATGGCTCTGTTTTCAGGCTTTAGAAAAAATCTAGCCAGTGACGGGAGACTTTGGCCAATCATAGGTCATTTCAGAGAGAGAGCGTTCCTATTGGCTGTGCTCCGACTGGCGGGCGGTGCTTGGTATTTCCTCAACTGGTCTTAACATGGCTGCTGGGTCACAAACTTTCTCATCTTACATCTAAACAGTACACTACAAGATGTTTCTGAAAACATTCGAGGAGAGAAATAAGCATTACAGTAACAGAATATTGATTAATATTTGATCAACACTGCCAAGTTTGACCGTTTGATTGGAGTTCGCAAGTGATTGAAAGCCGGCTCTCACAGACGGCAGCTGGACGGCAGACTCCAGATCAGCTCTGATTGGTTGTTTTCCTCCGGTCTGTGAAATCTTGCAAATGCCATTAGGAGCACCGGAAGCACATGATTTTTTTTTTCAGATTATCGGTCTCATGCACTACTGTCAGGATATAGTGACCGTTTTATAAAAATAACTTTTTTTTAATCACATTTGCTCCATTTCTACCCATTGATACTATAAGTAATTTTTCAAGCAAAAATTGCAAAAATTCTCTAATTCCAAATTCCAGACCATATATTCACCATTACTAAAGCTATTGGTGAAGGGTAGCACTGTAATCTACCCACAACAGCAGGAGACGAAACATCACCACCCTGAAAACATGTAATCCAATCGACCTGCAGTCATCCCTCAAAATAGCGATACGGCCCGATAAGCCCGTACATCATCACATCCACGTTGTATACGACAAGCAGAAAATGGATGAATGAATGACATTTCCATGTCATCAGCATGAAGCTGCTGATCCTGCTGCTTCTGGTTCTGTGTTAGGAAATGCAGTGGTGTATCCCCGGAATATCAATGGTAACAGGGGAGTGCTCTCAGTGCGTGAATAATCGGTACATGTATTCCTTGCTGTCTAAGGCCTGTTGTTGCAAGAATGGAGAAATCTGCACACAGGGTCCCAATTAAAGCAGCAGTGGGCGAGATTGGAGCAAATATGATTGGTCACTATATCCTGAAGGTAGTGCATGAGACAGGTAATCTGAAAAAAAAAAAATAAGGTGCCTCCGCATGCTCCGGTGCTCTTAACGGCATCTGCAGGATTTAACAGACCAGAGGAAAACAACCAATCAGAGCTGATCTGGAGTCTGCCGTCCAGCTACCGTCTATGAGAGCCACGAGTCAATCACTCGCAAACTCCGACCAAACGGTCAAACTAGGCAACGCTGATCAAAAACAAATCAATATTCTGTTACTATAATGCCTATTTCTTGCCTCAAATGTTTTCAGAATCATCTTGTAGTGTACTGTTCAGCTGTTAAATTAGAAAGTTTGTGACCCCGGCAGCCGTGTTGAGATCTGTCGAGGAAATACCAAGCACCGCCCACCAGCCGGAGCACAGCCAATAGGAACGCCCTCTCTCTCTGAAATGACCTGTAATTGGCCAAAGTCTCCCGTCACAGGCAACACTTTTTAAAGCCTGAAAACAGAGCCATGAGGAGGTGCAGAAGTCTCTCAGAACACTTTAATTGCAATATGCTGAATGGTTATTGTGGAATTTTTGCCCAATGATGCCAAAGAATTTCTGCCTACTGAAGCTTTAACTCTAACATGGCCTATGAGTAACAGACAATGAAACGGCTGCATAGACACTTTTCATCTCAGTCACCTGATATGATGAAGAGTGTTAACCAGTGGCACTCAGTGTACTGACCTCAGAAGTCCATAAGGATGTTTGATGATGTCACTACAATACCCCTTCGCCTGGAATTTGCACTTTTCTATGAAAAGTTTAGCATTTTTTTTAATCTTCTCAAGCATTTTGAAATGTATCTTATTGTCTTATATCTCATATACCTCTGAAAGACCAACAGATTTTAGCGGATTTAGGGGCTGAAATAATAGCCAAGATGACAATGCATGTGGTGAATGTAAAGGTGGGTAAACTGTATTACTGATCATCAGGGGGGGGGGGAAAGAATGCATTCATTCAAAATGAATTGGTGAAATATGGTAATATACAGCAACCACCAACACTCCTATAGGTGCTGCATGGCGTGCAACTCAAACACAGGAGGGTCAATTGGCTGGGTTACTCCTCATCCATCCCGGGGGGCCTTGGTTTTTTTTTTTTCCATCCCTGTGACTGAAAAAGACGACAGCTGCCTGTATAGTGATAGTAATTTGAAAAATAATGCATGCCCTACCGCACAGCAGCTGCATCCAGGCGCAGGTCTTGTAAACGGTGGAGGTGTTGCAGAAGAAGAAGAGCGCCATGCAGGCGATGCAGCTGAGGGTCAGCACCATGGACAGCAGCACGAACACCGAGGCCGCCTTGAAGGCTCCGGACGGGATGGAGCTGAAGTCGGAGAAGCTGCCCACGCAGGTGAGCTCCCGGCTGGGCGACGGCCCGGTGCCCACGCAGTAGTGGAAGAGGCCGAAGTAGCCGGCCTGCGGCGTGTTGACGCTGTCTCCGATCCAGTAGGGCTGGATGAACACCACCACGTTGACGATGGCGAAGCAGATGGTGAAGATGGCCCACAGCACCCCGATGGCACGGGAGTTGCGCATGTAATTGTCATGGTAGATCTTGGAGGCTTCTTGGGAAGGCAACATGTTTGGTGTTTTTTTTTTTCTCCTTATATCTGTCTTTCCACCCCCGTCCTCCTCCTCTTTTTACAAGAAAAAAAAAATCTTTAGAAATGCCCAGACAGTATTTTTTTCCTTCTCTATATCAAAAGCTTTCTAAAATCTCCCCCACTTTGGCTCTGTGGCTGTTAAAGGCTATTTAAATGGGGCCTACATAAGCACAATGTAAAAATCTAACCTGCAAATATGTGTGTGAGAGACTAAACATAGTAAAAATGAATGCTACATTGAAGCAATACAAAAAAAATCTTAGCCTACTACCTACACCACCACCACCACCACCACTAATGAATAATTGACCAAGAACCAGTGATTCAACATTGCTGTCTAAGGCGCGCTTTCTTTCCTTGGGGCTATACACCATGAATGATTAAAAAAAATCCATCAAAAACAGGATTCTCTCTATTTCACAGTGGTAAGGGGAAAGGGGGGTTAAAGCTGTGTCTCATCCTCATCCATCAGTTCAGAGCTGCTGTTGTCTCCAGGATGTCCTTTATTAACCATCCAGTGAGAGGAGATGATGCTGAGATGCGTCTTGGTGCCTGGATGGATGGATGGATGGATGGACAGATGTGCAGCAGCCAGCGGTGGAGCCCGTTTTTACCTTCCGAGGCATCCGTGGGGTGCTCCCCTTCTTCTCTCTCTCTCTGCTCTCTCTCAGCCTTCAGTGTCCACGCAGCAGCATGTGGAAACGAAACGGAATTTAAAAAGAAAAAGAAAAAAAAAAAACGGAGAACAGGGTTTTCTAACACGAGCCCCTCTGTCAAATTTCAACAGTCCTTTCTCGTAAATCCGACATCCTCCACCGCCTCGACTCCATTATCATCATGGTTTTTTGTCGTAGCCTTTATCCAGTAAGTCTCCCCTCTCTCTCTCTTTCTCTCCCCCTCTCTCTCTTTCTCCGTCCTCCTCCTCCTCCTCCCGTTTCTCTCTGCGTCCCCCCCTCCGGAAGATGCTGACGTTGTACTGATGACAGGGATGGAGGATGGAGCGCGTTCTCGTAAAGCGGGCGCAGCCAGCAGAGCAAGGGGGGGGGGATTTGCATCAAAGCGCGTCTCCGCCCCTGTTCACCTTGCATTTGAACAAATATTCCGTCACGTTTGGATGAAACATGAGTGTTTTTTTTTCCATGAGAAGGACTGATGATCAAACAGACAGATGTTTGGACTTCAGGGAGCCAGATGTGAGAAGATGTTACTGTGTGAGATGAGAAGAGTGGATGGAGACAATCCTGAAATCAAAATGCTCTGTTTCTGTTATATTACTGCTTATTAAGGGATGTCAATTGATCAAAATATTTAATCAAAAATGAATCTCACATTTTTTATCTGTTCAAAATGTACCTTAAAGGGAGATTTGTCAGGTATTTAACACTCTTATCAACATGGGAGTGGACAAATGTGCTTGCTTCATGCAAACGTATGTAGATATTTATTATTGGAAATCAATTAACAACACAAAACAATAACAAATATTGTCTAGAAACCCTCACATTTAGCATACAAATACTGTATATGCTCAAATCACAACATGGCAAACTTAAGCCCATTAGTGTGTCAGTGTGCTGACTTGACTGTGACTTGCCCCAAACTGCATGTGATTATCATAAAGTGGGCATGTCCGTAAAGGGGAGACTCGTGGGTACCCATAGAACCCATTTCAATTCACATATCTGGAGGTCGGAGGTCAAGGGACCCTTTCGGAAAATGGCCATGACAGTTTTAGTTCGTCAAAATTTAGCGCCAGTTCGGAGCGTTATTTAACCTTCTTCGCCATGCCATTCGTATGCCATGGTGCCAACAGATTCCTTGGAAATTCCTTGTTTGTCCAGTATCTTCACTCTAAGCTTTAAAACTGAGCCCGCTACAACCTCCGAAAGATCGATTGCGTTAATGCGTTAAAGAAATTAGTGCCGTTAAAACAAATTTGCGTTAATCATTTCGTTATTATCGTGTTAACTTTGACAGCCCTACTAATTAGTGAATGCAATGATTCTAAAACTGTAGTAATCTATCCAGTCAATTTACAAAAACACAAAGGTCTTAAAGACTTTATATGTGAATGTCTAAAACTTTTGATTTTTTACTTGAGTCATTTTATTTGTAGGCCTACAAGTACTCTGTTACAAGTAAAAGTCAAATATTCAACATCTTATGTAATTAAAAGTACATAAGTATTATCAGCAAAATAAAAAGTGAAAGTAGTATTCAATATGCAGAAGAATAACCCTTGCCAGTGCAGCCCAGTCGCACAGCAGTTTGTGAAATAGTCACGACATTTAATGTATTGATTTGCATACATAGAAACAAATTTCCCATTTTCTTTCGTAATGGTCAGCACAAAATCAATTTGTATGTAATGCATGTAATTGTGAACCGGGAAGTATAAAGAGCAGCAAACACTGCGTAGAAAGGAGGTCGAGGTGGATGGGTGGGTCCAAAAACACAGGAAGTCAGAGTTGTTTATTCAGCTAAGTTTATTTGTCACGTAACTTCCGTAAATGTTATTTTAACCCAAACCACGATCTTTTCCTGAAGCTAACTAAGTAGTTTTTTGTCAAGCAGCTTCCGTACTTAAGTTTCGCCACTTCCGGTGTTATTTCAACTCAAACTGCGATATTTTCCTAAACCTAACTAAAAGTTTGTTGCCTAAGCCTAACCAAGTCGATCTATTCCTAAACCTAACTGAGTAGTTTTATTTTGAAAAGACTGGCACGGAAATTGACACGTGCGTCACATGTTGCTGGACATTCGTAGGAAAATGCACTGAAAATTCGTACTTAGATGTACTCACACATCAGATAAGTTAAAGTTGCATTTGTGCGTTGAACATAGCTAAGTTAGCTAGCTAGCTAGTGTTGGTGACGTATATAGTGCGAGACGACAGATATAGTTCACTGAGTGGTTTCACACCAAACTAAATGATACTACGACAAACAGGTTTTGATTAATACGAGATCGAAAAGTGATTTGTCTCTCGCCGTTGACTACCATACATATTCTTTCCGAAATAAAGTCCTATGGGGTCCACTGGAAGGAGAGGGACTACGCCTCTCTATTCCCTAGTCCCCTATGTTGCCATATTCCATCCATCCACCAGGTGCCCTCTGGCTTTTCCTCCTTTCCCCATCACTTGACTGCCCCACTCATCTACACACTTGTTTTCACTTCCCTTATCTGCTCTGCAGTTACCTGACCCGGTAACTTTGTGACCCGGCCATCATGTTGAAAACAAGTCAAGCCCAAACCAAGCACCACCCACCGGCTGGAGCAAACTTTCTCATTTTACAACTAAACAGTGCACTACAAGATGTTTTTGAAAACATTTGAGGTAAGAAATAAGCGTTACAGTAACAGAATCTTGATTAATATTTGATCATCGCTGCCTAGTTTGATCGGAGTTTGCAAGTTTCACAAGCAGTGAAAGAGCTTTGACAGCTTCTGTAGATGCTCCTCGGCTCTGATTGATTGTTTTCCTTAGGTACTGTGAAATCTTGCAAATGCCATTATGAGCACAGGAGGACACAGAGGAACATTTTCATATTATCTGTCTCATGTACTACTGTCAGGATAGAGTGACCGTTTTATAAAAAATATAACCGCTTTTTTTATCATATTTGCTCTAAGTTACCAACATTAGCTTTAAGGTGTAGGGTATAAATACAGCGGAAGACTTTGGGACAAACTTCCCTTTCTCCGGTGGAAACAGAGACTGCCATAAATTTTCATAACCATGGTTTTGTATCAGCATCTTTCAGAAGCAGCAACCTAAGCCTTGGGAGAAAAATAAAAATCCAAAAATTCTTAGGTGGCATTTCTTTCTTTTTTGTAAACATCTTCTCATTGTTTACTGTGTTGTTTTTGCAACAGTCCCTGTAAATACACAAGAATCAAATGACCACATCTACCGTTTTCTTCTTAAAGGTATAATATGTAACCGTTGTTGGTTGGTGTTTGTTAACACACAGCATTCAAAGTTAGCCCCCTCTTTCTCAGCTTAACAAGCGAGTGAGGGAGTGATAGAGCAGTGATGGTCAAGCAAGCTATGAGTGAATGAAGAGAGGGAGCGGCGTTAGTAAGAACAAAGCAGTGAATCAGAGAAACAAAACATTATTTTCTGATTGTTTCATGGCGGTTATGTTCTAAAACACAAATAAACTCACAAATAACTCTGCACAACCCTGAAGATGCCAAGTTGCTGGATTTTGAATGAATGCAGCCGAAGGGCAGGCTTAATCTTGTTCTCTCTGCTTGGTCAAACTGAAACACCGATGGCACACTACAGAGGAGAGTGAGAGGAACAGGGGAAACTCACAGCAATGTAACAAACCCGTTTTCGGCCGGCAAATACGGCTGCTTTGTATCTGACAGAGCTAAAGGAGGACTTGTGCCTCGCTATCGGACGTCGAGGGGCATGACAAAGGGGCGGTATTTGATGACCTGAACAGGCTGCACACCCTGCGTGCTGTTATTGGCTGGGGGTTACACCGCGACATGGGGCACAAAGGCTGTTGGCTGAAGCCCAGAAGAGTCCCGAACATAGCACAGTAAGAAGAAAGGAGAAAATACAGGCAGTCTTCTAGTGGGTCACAAGTCATGATTGAGAGGGATTATTTTTGTATCAGTCTATACATTGTTTTTTAGGAAATTCCTGCATATTATACCTTTATAATCTGTATGACAATATTAAATGTCTATCTTAGTTTAAGCAGCTTACGAGTAAATGTTTGTACGGGTAGTCGCACGGAACCATTTGTATTTGTATGTATTCCATGACAAACACAAAACGGCGTTGCCCATAGTCAGGAAGGGCAGCTGGTTAAGTCAGCATCGATGTAGACCTGCTGTTGGAGGGTTTGTAACCCACTTCCACTCCCCTCTAATTGTTTTTGGATGGCACTTAATATGGCGGACCCTCCACCTGAAAGTGCAAACGGAGAGTGTGGGGAGAGGGTGTAGGGGCCGGATTGGAATAGGGCCATCCTCTGGGAACCATGATTGTTTGCACCAAAGTGTGGTGCCAATCCATCTGGTAGATGTTGAGATATTTCACAGGATAAGTGAAAACTTTGACCTGTGGCGGTGCTAGAGGAAAAGTCAAGGGATCTCAAAAGTCAGTACAATTCATCGTCTGGGCAACCGATTAGACTCAATAGGGGCCTACTACACCCACTAGTTGGTTTTATCATCTATTCACATGGTAGATTACCGAAAGTAGGTATAAAAGAACATGACCGCGACCTCAAGTGAGCGTAGTAGCTATGACAGGAGCACACGGGAGACTGGAGTTCGCATCTGGTGTGAAACCAACAATGTGTCTTTGTGTTCGTAGCAGTTTTAACCCAAAACACAAATAGTTTTAACCCAAAACACAAATAGTTTTAACCCAAAACACAAGTAGTTTTAACCCAAAACACAAAGTTTTTCCCAAAATTCAACAAAGTTTTTTTTTTTTGCCTAAACCTAAAGAAGTTGTAGTTTTGTTGCCTAAACCTAAAAAGTTGCAGTTTTTATTGCCTAAACCTAACTGTTTTGTTTTGCCTAAACCTAAAGAAGCTTTTTTGTTTGTGTTCAAAACGTGACATTTCATTCAGTTTTACGTGTTAGAACATGTTGCTTCACTTTCACTTTCACAATGCAGTAGGTGTAGTAGACCACTATTGACCCATAACTATGGTGCTTATAGCGACTGATAACACCTATTTAATGGTCTGATAACAGTAAAATCAGGTGCTGTGGGGACAATGAATGCATCTACAAATGTCATGTTATGTAGTTGTTGAGATATTGTGAAACAGTTTTATGTGGTTAATGTTGTAAATTCAAACAAAACCAAAATGCAACAAAACTACTTGGTTAGGTGTAGTTAAAAACGGTTTGACTTAAAATGACTTTTTGTTAAGTTATTTAAAGTTACTGTGAGAAACTTGAAATGGTTATAAAACAGTCTCAATTAAATTCTGATGCCTCTATATGACCTACATAAGTAAAAAAAGAAAAAGAAAAAAGACCATCAGCAAGAAGATTTGATATTTATTTTGCTTTATTAGTTATTCCTTATGCTTGTGATTGGGAGACAGGGCTGTCTGTAGACATTTTTTCTTCATGGCCAGATATTGCCTTAACTATCGAAGCCTTCCTGCTCTGTCCATTAAAAGCTCTGTTACTCACTCTGGGTAGGAACACATCTGCCCTCAAGCTAGCACAATCATGGAAAACTAGGCCGAGACAGTGGTCCGTGGGAGAGTGTACTGTATGCTTTAGAGGTGGAACATACAAAGACGTATGGGTATGGTGATCCCTATAGGGCCAAAAGTTGGTCCTCAAGCAAGTTGTATTTGAGTTTGACAAAATAAACAGGTGGCAGAGATCTTAGAGGATCAAAAGCACATTCATTCATGTTTCTACAGTACATGCATGCTTGACAATTCATATAGAAATTGATTAATAATGCACAAGCTGAATCCTCTCTGTCATACCTTCTGGCTCAGAACACGCGTAGCTCATCATGATGCTGTCTAAACAAACATGCATTTTTGCCCTCTACTTTCACAGACTATCTTTCTTCATCCCGAGGCCTCCTGTCATCTGTTAGCAGCAGCAGGCTGTGTGTATGTATTCCTGTGTATTTTCACGTGTGCACGTAGTGTGTGTGTGCGTGTTGCTAAAATTGGCTAAAATTGGAGTGAGAGCAAAAAGGTAGAGCGTGGCTGCTGTAGCAAGGACGTGTCAGTGGAAGAAAATAGACTTGTGCACAGCTAGGGGATGCCTCTTGAGGAATGAGAGGTGTTTTCAGAGAGAGAGAGAGAGGAGAAAACAGAGGGTTTGTGGATTGTGTGTGTGAATGTCTGCATGACTGCACTCATGCGTGTATGTGTGTTAAAATAGTCAGAGGCAGGCGGTGCCAGCTGATTTGAGGGCATGACGTCAGCCTCATCCAGCTGTAAAACACCTCATGAGAGTAAGAGCTGCTTATGTTTTCCCACATGATGATTTTTTTTTTTTAACCTTGTTATCATATTATATTAATTACTGTATATATTACACATTCTTAGAAATGGCAGTATGTATGTTTAGCACAATATTTCCATGTACATACATAGTACTTTGTGGTTGTGTTAGGTTGCCATCTGTTGGAATAACAGTGAACTGTAAGCGTGTAATGGGAAAAGTCCATAGTTGTTTCCCAATAATGATCCATCGTACAGCGTCTATAATGCAGTTAAAACTTTACACATTTCTAAAAACAGCTCATAAGATCCAGTGGATCATTGTCAAGAAAATACCATGAAAACACCTAAGTGTGTTAGTGTGTCTCTCAATACTTTATGACTTCCTCAAACAGCTTGGTTCTGTAGTTTTGTGCAGACTGGAGGAAATAGTGCATTTGTTGGGGACTATTTTCAGCGACAATAAGCAGAGGAATATTTTCAGGCAAACACGATATATCAGGCTTTTTGCTACACAGACATTAATTGTTAGTAGGGTCAATTCATTGTTGGATTTAGTTTTTCATGGGATTTGTTGACAATAAGATAAATAAATATCACCAGACTTATCCTTTAAGAGATACTTAATGTCCGCTGTCCGTGGTGCTGAAAAGGATGATGAATACATGTTCAAGGAACTTGGCAAATCTACTTGTCTGTAAACCATAATGTGTTGTAACTAACGTCCCTTATCTTTTCAGCAAAACATTGTGTGTTTAAGAAGATGTTTAAGAAAATCGACTTGGTTTACTTTGATTGGTTTAACTTCTCGAAGTACCAGAGTCAGTACCAGTCAGCAAGTGGAACTTGCCGTGGCTGGATTTAACTGTTAGGAAGCGTTGGGGCCAACCCCAACTCTCTTGTTTTTGTGTCTGTACCATGCCCCCCAGGAAGAGCGCCGGGCGGTGATATAAATTTTTGTAGTGGCCAAACGTTGGTACTACAACTTCCGTGTCCGTCAGTTCCCATTAAAGCAGCAGTGGGTAGAAATGGAGCAAATATGATTTTAAAAAGTTATTTTTATAAAACGGTCACTATATCCTGACAGTATTGCATCAGACAGGTAATCTGAAAAAAAATTGTGTGCCTCTGTGTCCTCCGGTGCTCCTAATGGCAACTGCAAGACTTCACAGACCGGAGGAAAACAAGCAGTCAGAGCTGATCTGGAGCCTTGCCGTCTCTGAGCAGCAAACTCTGTATTGTGTTGTGTGATGATGTTAGTCCCCATAGTAGCCATTTCATTGTAGTACAACCGTTGTTTGAAACTTGACCTCTCTGTTTAAAATGACCTGACCAAATTAGACACCTAGAGCATTCAAAAGATGGATGGCTTTCCTAGGTAGATTGACAATAAGGGGGTTTCTGAGCAATTTCAAGCAATCTCCAAATGTCAAAAGTTTTTGATACCAAATCACAGCATCTATGGTGTTCCTCAAGGTCTTGGTGTCTTAATGTGGTATTTTGGAGGGATTATTGACCAATAGTTAAATTTAGCACCAAATCTGTGTAACAAATGGTATCAACCCAGACATTGCTGCAAAAACTTTTGAGACATACATGAGCATGGGAATAGTCACCATAGACTTCTATCATAATGTTCACAATTTATTTTAATTCATTCATTCATTCATTCATGTTCATTACTGATTAATGACTAGAACAACTTGACACACAGTGCTGAGCTGCATCTCAAATCAATATTCAGGCTCCCAGCTTTCAGATGATGTACATCACTTCTATGTGACATCTACTGCTGACCTTCTATCTCCCCCTAAAAAAGACATGGGTCTCAGAGGGTTAAAAAACTATGCCAAATCAAATATGCTGATCAGAAACCAGATTTCCATACCGGATTGGTTTAGGTCTGGGTTACCAACTAGATGGAAACAGATTATCCGTTGTTGCGACCCCTAACGGGAGCAGCCGAAGGAAAAACAATGGTAATTGTAACAGTGACAGCATCAGACTGCTTTAAAAGTGCATGAGCTTTAACATCATAACATTCTGTCGTCTCTTATGGCCACAAAAATTATAAAACTAAACTACTAAACTGTTTTGCTTAAATGTTTGTGTATTATCAGCAAAATGTACTTAATGTATCAAAAGTAAAAGTACTTATTCTGCAGAAAAATATTCCCTGTCAGTGTTTTACTATTATTACCTCCGCCGAGGCCGAAGGCCTAGGAAGGAGGTTACGTTTTCACCGGCATTGGTTTGTTTGTTGGTTTGTTTGTTTGTCTGTTAGCAGGATAGATAGATAGATAGATAGATAGATAGATAGATAGATAGATAGATAGATAGTAACTTTATTAATCCCGAGGGAAATTCAAGTTTCCAGCATCACAGTTCCATAGTGCAAAACATGTTAGTAAAAAGGCAGTAAAAAAGTTAGTAGTGCAAAGTATAAAAAAATATACCAGATATAAAAATACAAGGAGATGAAGAAAAACTGTTAAAACTGAATATAGTGCAGGGTAACAGCTGTGATACACGACTATTAAAAAAGTGAATATAGTGCAGAAGAGACTGTTAAAAATGAGTATAGTGCAGGGTAACTCCAGTAGCTTAGTCTATAAAAGTGCACTGTATGCATTATTATCTGTCCTGCAGACCGTCCTCCTTGGGGGGGGGGGGGGGGG